>PVLD010005267.1:0-114315 GCA_004027595.1 Dinomys branickii | reverse complement strand
TCTTTAAAATAAAATTAAAAAAAAAAAAAGAAAAATGAGAAAAACTGAATGTTAGACAGGTCTAATAAGTTAACCAGGGTTACACAGCTGATAACTGGCAGAACTGGGATCCAAACTGAGATCTGACTCCAAGGCTTCTCCACACAGTTCTGCTCTATAAATTAATTGAAGTCCTATGGCTTGGCAGGCACAGGAGATTCTAGGATGAAAAGGATGCTTTTCCTGCACCCGAAAGACTTAGAGTCTAATAGAACCTTTCCAAATAAGAGGTGTGGGGGAAAAATTACAAAGGCGTACATGGTGGGGAGACCTTTGGGTCCCACGGGACTAGGTGCTGTCCCGTTTCACATAGCAAAGGGGTCCAGTGCATGAGCCCACTCTCGGATCCTGGAAGCAGCTGGGCTTTGAAGGAAGCCTGGCATATGCACTCTTCTTCTCCCACTCCCTTGCAATAAAACTGAAAGCTAGTTTTTATAAAGCAAAATTCCTGCAAATGCAAATTGATGACGTGCAAACTAAGAAGTCATACAGAGGAGACAAAGGAGACAAAGGATCAGTCTTATGGGTGGTCAGAAAAGGATTTTGAGGCAGACCATTTGGATCGTGGAGAACTGTATGCCATTGAAGCTGTCTACATACTTTGCTTCTCTAATAAAGGACTTGTTCAAATTTTAAAAACACCCCCCCCATCTTTTTGAACACTTTACCGCTCTATGACTCATGGTATTTCTACATTGTAATCATTACAATATCAGAATTTGCCAGATTGGCCTCAGCATTTATGACCCAATATTTATAATAAGAATTTTTAAAGTATCAGAAAAATATTTCCTGAAATCAATCTTTGGCCCTACATAGACAATAAGGAACTCACTGATTCTGGATTTCCTAGTTGTGAAGAAGGAGGAGTTCACATGTACAGGCTTCAGTAGTAACATTTTGATGCAAGGGTTTTGCTTTGTATTGTTTTAGTTTTTGCTTTTTGATTCATGTATTTTTTACTATTCTTCTTCAATTTTATTTTTGTTAGTACACATTTGCCATACCTAAGGGTCAGTTCATCATAGAGAATGTGTACCTCTATGTAATATGTCTTAGTTCTTGTTTTTTAATTCTTTTGATTTGTGTTTTTAATAGAAGTAAAGGTGAAGTGCAAGTGTGCTCGAGCTGTGGTTTTTTTGGGTGCTGGTCACACAAAATTTTTGTAACACCTAAGGCATGCCAAATTTGTTTTGAAAACTTTAGTCTGCTAGGTTATAAAAACAGCTCCTGAGCCCTCAGTAAGCTCTGGCCTTCACTGCATGACATGGGATAAGCCAAATATCTCTTCCTTTTGCAAACAAGCCCAAGCCAGCATATGGATTGAAGAGTGAAAAAGATACAATAAAAATATAGAAATAAAGCATCCATTCCAATGCAGGGTTCAAGCGATCAGAAGTCAACATGTGATCCTCGCCAAAGACAAAAACACTTGTTTACAACAAACCCAGCTGCAGTTAACAACCTGAGCCATATCAAGAGCAAATCTGAATGCACACATGCCAGTAAAGAGATTTTTATGATTTCAGCAGAGAAAACTCCACCTCCTACTCCATTCAGGGCCAAGAACAAAGTCAGACAAGTGGAAAATATGCTGGAAACAGTGTTGGAACTGTCCAGTGAAAATATTCCTTCTCTTGTCATTTTAACTATTTAAAACAGCAGTGCTTAGGTGCTGGAAGATGAAGAATCAAAGTCACCACTCAGCCTGCGGGAAAACTCAACTTTGGCATGTTTCATCATAATTGCTTTCTGAGATGCTTGTGCCACGCCAGGGTACCTGTTTTCAGGCCTCAGGGGGGATATGTGGTACATGCCCAAATGTTAAATTACCTGGTAAAGGTGTCTATGGAAAGCACCACTGTTTTCAAGTTTAATTCCTTAAGAGTCCATCCTCTGTATCATTGACTAAAAGAGAACCAAGAGGCCAGGGGTGGTGGTGTGTGTCTGCAATCCCAGCACTAGAGAGGCTGGGGAGCGCTTAGGCTCTGAAGCACTCAGCAGGATCGAAGTAAGTTCCAGGCCAGCCTGGGCTACATAAGCAAATTCAAGGCCAGCCTGCACTGCACGCAGTGAGACCCAACCTCAAACAAAACTAAACAGGGCTGGGGATATAGCTCAGTGGAATAAGCACTTGCCTAGCAAGCGCAGGGTCCTGAGTTCGATCCCCAGTACCGCAAAAAAAAAAAAAAAATTATAAAAGAATACCAAGTACCCTAATAAGATGTTCATGCTGGGCGTGGTGGCACACATCTGCAACCCCAGCATTTGGGAGGCTGAGACAGGAGGATCATTGTGAGTTTGAGGCCAGCCTGGGATATAAAGTGAGCTCAAGTTCAGCCTGAACTGCATAGCAAAACCTTGTCTCAAAAAGAGAAAAAAAAAAAAAAAGTGTGTGTGTGTGTGTGTGTGTGTGTGTCCTGTTTTTTGTTCTAGGGTCTGGTCCCTAAGCAGAGAAGTAAAGGTTGAGGAAGTCTTTAATTCCACTCCACAAACCCAATCAAACAAACAGAAAGGAGCAGCATAAAACAGAGAAGGTTTGTACACAGAAATTCAATGGAAATCTTTTTAAATCCAGCCTCTCAGTAGGTTGGTGATTTTGTTTCTTTCTTGATTTTGCAAAATTCAGGATCTAGTTTCAGAGATCCCTTGTCCAGCTGCAGAGGAAATTGAGTTTGTTGGGAGAACCACAGCTGGGTCCTGTGTACCTGAATTGCTGCCATGCAGTGGTGGCCAGGATTCTTCCCTGCTAGATCCTTCATGATTGTCCTGAGTATCATGGATTTTACAATTTTTTCCAAAATGTCTTTATTTTAAAACACATACTACATGTTAATTACTGTAAGTAATCTATTCCTCCTCCAGGGAAAATTCAATAAAGTCAGTATCAGGGCAAGGCTTTTTTATTTTCCACCCCGCTTCATTCTATAGAATTGATTTTTTTTTAAACAGGATGTCACTCTGTAATTGGGCTGGCTTTGAACTCACTATGTAGCCCAGCCTGTCCTTAAATGTGTGGTGATCCTCCTGCCTCAGCCTCCAGAGTCCCGAGATTACAGTTGTACACCACCATGCCTGCCTGTGGAATTGATTTTAATAAATACAACTAACTTTGCATATAGATCATACCCCTCCACTACAGCTCCTGTGTTAAGACTGTCATCTTGGTCACTTTCAAAGCTATTCTCGTAGGCAGAAAACAACATGTCAGACTCAGAAAAGAGAACAAGATGGCCAGACAAAGTTAGTGTGAGCACAAACCTAAATCCAGGCTGACAACTGACACTAGCCCATACTTCCCACATACCTGCTTCCTCCTCTTTAACTGTCATCTAGAGGAAATATCTTGAAATAAACTGAATTCTATGACCTGTGTTTTGACTTCATCCCTTCATCAATTTCCACATATACAGAGTAGGACCTGTGCAAGGTTTGTTTGTTTTTGTTTTTGTTTTTGACACCTAGCTGAGCTCCCTACTACAGAAAAAGAGACATACCACCCGCTCATCTACCTCATAGACATTTTTAGGGTCAAATGAGCTCTGTAAAAAGGCTTTAAGAAAGATGAGGGTTTATCATCATGGTGGGCAGAATAATGATCCCCACAGCTGTCCACATCCTGATCCCCAGGCCCTGTGATTGTGTTAGGCTGCTTGGCACAAAGGAATAAAACATGCAGATGGACACAAGATTGCTAACTTTAGGCAGCTCACTTTAAAAGGAGAGTGTCCTGGGTCATCCAGGTGGACCCAGCGTCATCACAAGAAACCTTAAAAGAGGAAGAGAGAGGCTAAAGGGTGATGAGATGAAGACCTTACCAGCCGCGGATGGCTTTGAAGACGGACAAGGCCACAACACAAGGAGTGTGGCAGTTCCAGAAGCTGCAAACGGCAAGAAGACAAGTTCCTCCCCAGAGCTCCGGAAAGGATTATAACTGTGCTGAGGAGAGCTGAGTGAGAACAGGGAGCAGCTTCCCAAGTATCTGCCTTGAAGGCCAGCAAAGCACAGCCGATAAAAGAAGGATGGGCTGATGGCAGGTTGGCAGGAGCCAGCCAGCTAGAGTGGTCTGGCTCAGACTGCAGCTGCCTCTGCCACCCCCCTCCACCCCAACTCCCAACACCCATGCCCAGAGTAGAGGCCAGTGCTGAAAACGACGAAGATACCACCACCCCACATGTTCAACAGGAACGTCCCAAACTGTCAGGAAGGTGTGCAGTCCTGGCATCCCCCTCACTGCTGGAGCACCTCTGGGTTCCTTTGTACCCTTTTCAGGCTGCTCTCAGCTCACCACCCCCCCCCGGTGGCAGGGGCTGGAACTGAACAAGAATGTCAGCTGTGGCTAAGTAAAGGAGCACCTCTGACTGCAGGTTCCAGACTCACATGCAAGGAGTAACCAAGCAGCTTCAGCCTTATTCTGTCCTTGCTAGAAGATCATTCCTACTTCACATGCATCTCATCAGAGGGCCTGCAGGGACAGAGGCTGAGTAAATGCCAGGTTTTGAAATTATTTTCCTCCAGCTGTGCATTAACATTTTACTTCAGTCTTGACCCAAAGCCTGCCAAGATGCAAGGCTGGAAGGGGTTCTGAAGGTGAATCTGAGCCAAACTGATTCTTGCCCATGTCTCCAGGCCCTAGCTCTCCCCCACCCCCAGCAGCCTTATCAATAGGATGAAAATCCTGCCCTGGAGAGTCCTCTATTCCTGCGGATTTATAAGCAGCCAGTGCTCATCCAGGCCTGCCTGGCTTGTTCTTGGTCCATTCAGCTTCCACAGGAGCAGCCACTCTGACCCACATTCCTGGAACAATTTCTTTTGCAGATCAGCAGGTTTTAAGCAAACAAGGGCACATTTCAGACATTGAACTATGCAATTAGCTGAGGGTAAATTTGGCAAAGCATCTGGTCTGCTTACCAAAATGGAAATTTTTAAAAGTACAGCTTTTAAAATTAAACATTAACTTTATAAGGTTAGTTCCAAGCAAATCTACTTGAAATGACACCGAGGCACTTGCTTTGGAGGGAGGGACTGGGACTGGCAGAGCTGCTCGGACTGGTGTGGAAGCTGGACATGGAGAGGAATGCAATTCTGTGCGCCTGAGAGTGAGGCAAACAACCAGTCTTCTTTGTTGGCATCTCCAAAAGTCAACCTTCAGTAAGTTTTTACATTTTACTGACAGGTCATTGAAATGGTTAAAATGTGAAAGAACATTGGCAAATTCATATCCTGCCAAAGATTTAAAATTAGGGTAGCAACTTGGTATCCAGGATTTTCAGTCTTGGGATATTGACTAGAGCTTGGCCTGAATCATCAATTATTTTAATTAATTTAATTTTTGCCATACTAGGGATTGAACCCAACGTCTTCACATTGAGCTACATTCTCAGACCCTTTTATAAAATGGAATTATTTATTTATTTATTTATTTTCATTTTGAGGCAGGTTTTGCTAAATTCCCAACTTGTCCAGTCTAGGCTCAAATTTGTGGTCCTCCTGCCTCAGAGTCCCAGAGTGCTGAGATTACAAGCATGTGCCACCACGCCTGGCTTCTGATCATCAATTTTCCTTGATCTGTTCAAGTTCTCTACACAGAGTATGCAAACAGAGGACACACATAAGGACTACTGCTTTGATCTCAGAGGTTTCTGTTGTGTTTGTTAAAAAGATGTGCTGTACTGCATGTACTGCAGCTTTGTGCTTCACTCGCAGCCTTCCATATTTCCAAAAGGAATTAGGAAAGTTCTCTGAAAGCTTTCCTTCAAGCAGCTCATTCTACCTTCAGTGAGAAGCTCTGGAGACAGAGTCTGCCATAACCTCAGATGTGTTTACTAAGTCTGCATGGCATAACATGGTATCTCTACATCTTAGGCTTTTCTCTGCTTTTCTGACATAAGCGTATTAATCTCCTTTCATGGTAACTGACAAAACCCCAACCAAAACTAGCTTATCAAATAGGAAGTCTGCAAGTTCATATAACCTGGATGGTTCAAGAATATAGTAACCTTTAGGGTTGGTACAATCTAGGGGTTCAAATAATATCTTTCTGTCCTTCAGACAAGCCTGTAGCACCAGAAGCCTTCTACTTAACTTGACAACCCCAGAAGATGAAAAGCACATGTTCCCTGGTAGAAAAGTTCCTGGAAAGCCATTTCCTCCTTTTGCTCTTGTTGCTTTGCTGTTCCACTGCCATGAACACTTGACCTCTACCATGTGCCACTCTGCCTTGGAGCCAGCCAAGTATGGACTGAAACCTCCACAAACTGTCCTCAGGACACTCCAGGGGAATTTTCCCCTCGATCCATGGAGGACTCAGCTGAGGTCTGGGCAGTCAGCAGCATCAAAGGTCAGGCCACCATTGATCCTTGTAAGCGTCTGACCTGCCTTCAAGCACAAAGGAGCCTGAAAGTGGACGAGTTGGCATCATGCATGATCCTCTGCACTGGACCATCACACAGACCTGCAAGCTCCCGGAAACCACCAAGCTCAACCACATTTCAAAGGACCCAATTAAAATTACCCACCAGAAAAGCCATACCCTTCACTCATACCTGTCCACACACGTGTGAAGAGGGGGCTGCAGGGCACACCCATCTCTTCCTCTACACAAGGGTGGGATGGCACTGTACAGCTGGATTCTTGGTCAGAGTTTTTGACTTGTAAGAGCTGCCTCAGCGATTTCTTTTAGAAAAACAGCACATGGGCAACATATTGCAGTGACACAGAATGGGCCATAAAGCTTGCTTAATCATGTGACATAATCAGCTTGCTCAAGGAACTCGGGAGAGTGACAGCCGTGTCCAGGCTGGCAGATAGAGCAGCTGCATTCCAAGCCACCCTAAGACTGTGGTGGCAATGAGTGACCACCGGGAGTTCTGTCAAGTCTCAAACATTAGCAGAGATATGAAAGAGACCAGACCAGGCCTTCTTTCTCCAGTTGGTGCCTGATCACCTGCCTCAGCTTTCAGAAGGGTTTGAGGGTTACTTCCCAACCTCAAAACCCCCAACCTCAGGTGGAACAGACCTGCCACCATTTGTGAATAAGCCAGGTGACCTGACCTTGTCTGTGCTAGAAGAGAATCAGCTGTTTGAGATCGGGAATGATGATGGCCTTTGAAGTATGTGGGAGACAAAGTCAGATCTCCCTAGATTCTTGTTAAGAGTCAAGAAGGAGTTTCCCAAGACGGCCACAAAAGCACCGCAGAGCCCACTTCCTCCTCCAGCGTCCTGTCTTTGTTAAACAGAGTTTTCTGCAGTGACAGCAACCACAGTGAGATTCGGGGCTGACTGGACACAAGCAGCACACGTGGGTGTGAATGTCTCCTGGGACCTGAGCGCAGGCACTCAGTGATTCTGCACTGTGGTGACTCGTAAATTATTTTATTATATATGACACCGGAGTCATACTAGCAATAAAGTGCACAATAAGTTAAAAAAAAAAAAGGTTCCTGGAAATTTTTGAGTGGCCCAGTTTCTAAATGACTCAGCACTGATTTCTATCCCAGTCATTGTGCCCAAGACAATAGCGTGCCCTGACTGACTGAGCCTGGGTGCAGGTCTGTTCCTTTAATTAAGAGGAAGCTGTTTAATGCAAATGCAGTGGATGACTACCCCACAGGAAGAGAGATGTTGGCTGCTGCATGGTGCATAACAACATGTTCATTGCAACCTCTCAGTCTTGGTTTCTTCCCCTGTAAAATGAGGATAGACTGCTTTTCTCATAGAACTATTATGAGATTAAGTAACTTACTAATGCATCTGGTACATTACTCAAATGACGGTAGCTCATATTTTGCCAAACAGTAATTTACTATTATCTTGCCCAAGATGTGGTGGCTTTGAAATGTGTCCATTTAGATAGGCCGAGCTACGTTTCCCAGAATTCCCCCTCCTGTGGGTTTCTGGTTGGTCCTCTGTGTGAGATTCAGAAGGTGAGCGTGAAGCAGCTCTTTTTCAGCTTACAAAGGAAGTCACTTACCTGCTGGTTCACCTTGTTGGTTGTGGGGCAACAAGCAAACCTAGGACAGTTCTACCTTCCCCTGGATCCTTCTTCAGCTTCTCCAACTTCCCAGCCAGATGTGGGTTTAGTTCCTTTGCGGGGGGGGAGGGGAGGGCAGCTTTTCCTGAAGGACATTCACACCATCAAGTCAGAGGCAGCTGGAACCAACACTGGTTTTTGTCCCAGATTCTGCCTCATGCTTGTAGGTTCTAGTGTGACCTTGTTCTCCACTCTGCATGCCTTTCCAACTATTTTCTCTGAGGCCTTCCAACTCCAGCATTAGACAAAGAAGACAGCCTTACGGCCTCCTCAGCCAGCCCCAACTGTGCAAGCTGAACTCCCTGTCTGTCCGTCACACATAAGCGCACACCCACCCCTCTGGACCTGCAAGGGGCCCTCCTCGCAGAGCCCCCTCCTGAGCTCACCCAGTCTCCTTCTTAGGCTTTCTTTGGTGAAAACCTTTTGGAAATTGTTTTAAGGGAAGCTCAAGTTAGAGTAAACCTCCAGCTAACAGTTAAGGCTTCCTTCAAAATATTTTTTTTAATGAAAAAAGCAAGAAAAATTAAAAAATTAAAAGCCCACAGAACTAACCACATTTTAACTCTCCTGCCAGAGGCACCGTACAGGAAACAAATGGGGCCAGCTTCTTCTATTATCGGTCCAGCACTGGCTCCTACTTGCCCAGGGTCCGTGGCAAAGCCCATGAAAGAGGTTAGAGGACACTTGTGCCAAGGGGGGAAGTTCAACTGCTTAAGTCAAACGGAAACCCTTTTGAGTCCAGTTAAAATCCACTTAAATTCAAGGAGTGGGCGTATCTGTCTCACTCGCAGGTGTGCGGGGTGGGAGTTTCTTGCTGTGTGTTTTTCTGCACTTGGAGACTTGGCTGGGTCCCCAGGACAGCTTCCCAGGACTGTGCTCACTGGACTTCCTCATTCCTGCCCTTTCTACACAGGAAGCCAAAAGCAGTACATGTTGCTCTCTTCTCCGAGCTGAAGGGAACTCACAACAGGCAACACCAGCTAAGAAAGGAAATATTCTCATCCTGTTATGTGAGTTCGGTTTGGGTCTCTGTCAAGGCACCCCTCAGCACAGGGAAGCTCACTGGCTCTTAGACCCTCCTCCCAGCTCCATCTACAGATTTCTCTGCCCTGGGCCTGACCACCTGGAATTCTGTCAAAATTTATTTGGGCCCAAGTTACAATCATATGAGATAGTTTAACCAACTTATTGCTGTGTAATAGTGAGTAGAGATCCTCCCAATAAGGCTTGGGAAGTTTAGTGGCAGTTGGTGGGGCTACTAGGCGGGGAGGTAGGACCCTGGAGAGGGATCAGTGTAATGTGCAGAGTTCTGGGGGGTTCAGGTGGTAGGGGATCCCTTAAGGTAGAAAAAGGCACATAAAGGAAAGTAGGAGGCCCTGTACTTCCCTCTACCACAGCTTGGCCTAAGGCAGTGCATTTCCTGTCTTTGTACCGCAGCCATTTCATGGGTTAAGTCAGCAGCCTGGTTCAAGCTCTTGATGACAGTAGGTGAGCGGCCGCTGCTGTCCTGCCTCCTTCCCTGGACCTTGCCTCTGACTCTGACTGCAGTCTGTGCTGGCCTCACCCTCACAGCCTCTTCCCCCAGGAACAAGGCCATATCCTTTACGACCCCCGCGTGGGGCTCTGTGCGACACTGTGGGTGCAGCGCACCCAGCGCTCACATTCGCACAGCCCTCAAGCAGTGCAGGGGTAAAAAGCCAAAAGCAGTGCAGTGGGAGCCGATGGCTGAGCGCCTCTTCTCGCTGCTCATCAGGTGGACAATGTGCCTGATAGATTTTCCACACTCTTTAAAAGGCTCTCGGTGGGATTACACTCCCGCTGTTCCGTGACAGCCTCTACGACACACCTGACATCCACTTTCCTTCTTCCCAGCCCTCACTTCTGCTGTCTGGAACCTCCTCCCAAATAAACAAAACCTGTACACATCGCTTATCTGGGGCTCAGCTTTTGAGGGGGCACCGAGGATAGGTAATGTTTCTAACTAACTTTAGTAAATCTTAGGCCCCTGTGAGGATCAGTCTTCACAGGAAATTCAAACTACAGTCCAGGAAATAATAAAGGCATCATTAAAGGAATTTTAGTCTTTAGCATTTACAAAGACATGTCAAAGGGCGCTCCCCTAAATTCCCACAGCCTCTGCAGACTCCTTTGGGCCCGTGCTTGCTCTTCTTCTCTACCTTTATTATATAAGTGTATTTAGCTTCCTGGCTAAAACACACACACACACACACACACACACACACACACACACACACACTGCAGTCTCTCTGCTGCAGAAACAGTTCTCAATTTGCATCACTGGAGACCTAGCATCATTTCTAACTACTGGTGGTGATGGTAGTAGTGTGCTGAGGGACCCTGTCTTTCGCTCCCTTTGGTTCTGGGGTAAGAGTTAGGTTGAAAACTTATAGGACATAAACAGTCTGGCTTACATGGTGCCTAGATAGAGCTCACCGCAAATCTGCAGGGAGACAGCCCTTTCCATTTCATGACACAGAAAATGAGCATTGTTTTTGCATCATATATTCAAATAAATGGATAAATCTCTCAGCCCAAAGCCTGAAAGGTCCTCTATCTTGTTAGCAAAACAGGCCCTTTCTGCAGCTCATCAGTGTGCCAGGCTGCCCAACTGGGTAGGCTTCAGAAAGCACAGGGGTGACCAGGCTTCTGCCACCTGCGGGAGGTCCTGAGAATGTGAACAGCTCCTAACAAGCACAAGCACTTGCTTGACATTTCCCTGCACATTCTTACGTTTTCCAGTTGCCTCCCTGCCCCCACCGCACATTCCACAGCATAGCAATTAATTGTTCTCTGCTGCTCAGCAGCATTGGTGCGCGCAGCCACAACTGTAGTTTTGCTTTGTTCCTGGTTTAATCGGTGGCCGTCCCTGGCTGTCCCTCAAAACTACGGACAAAGCCAGCCAGCTGCAGACCCAGCTGTCAGCGAGACCGACACTGACATTCAAGTGGCCGCAAGGGAGCCCATCCGGGGCTCAGAGAGAGCCATTCTTTGCTTTTCTCTTGCTCACAATTGACAGGCTCCGAGGAAGGAAACCAAGCGCTGGGCTTGGCAGCAGGGCAGGAGGCTCTTGTTAACAGCTTGCCTTCCTGTTCATATGGGGTCTGGCAAAACTGTTAATTTCTCTCACCGAGGTGACAAACGGGAAACCCAGGAGCTCCAGGGAAAGGCAGCCTAGAAAACAGCTCGGGCATGACTTGTTGAAGCAAGGCCAGGAGGCTGGAAATGGGTGGGCAGGGACCCTCACAGTTTCCCAGACCTGTTGAAAGGGACACCTGCACCTGGCTGGCCCTCTGGCCAGATGCGCTGAGCTACTCTGTGGGGATGCCTCCCCTGCCACACTGCTTCCCACCAAAGTGTCCCTTGAGACAGACACTGCAGTTTTCAGGGTTACACAGAAGCCAGTTCCTCAACAAGCAACTGCTTAGACCTGTGGGGTCTGACCCTCCCAGCCACATGCGTGCAGCCTTGATCTAGCTCCAAGATGAAACCATTCCAGAGAATCCCGCAAGCTAGACAGCCCCATCCCACTTGTGCCGCACCACCCCTCCCCCACTGCAACAGCCTAAACCATAGCATAGCTCTGCACTGGTAATACCCTAACAACACCTGGAGAAAGCCTTGACTGACTGGCACGGGCAGGACCTGCACACCTGATCTTTTTGAAAAGCTCCCCAATTCTAATAAGCAGCCAGGGTGGAGAGCCACTGTAAAGGAGCAATGGTCACTGCTGTTCGTTTCGTTATCAATCATTATTATTATTTTTGTGAAACGCTTGCTGGTTTCAAAAGCCCATTTGTGGGAGTTGAATGGAGGTGAGGAATGAGAGGAGAAAAGAGATTCCACAGCCAGAGCACCGAGCGAGGGTGAGCAAGGGTGCTCCCACTTGATTGGGACTGAGAGTGTGGGTTTGGGGAAGTATCCCTGAGACGTGGGACTTGCAGTGCTAAAACAGGGAGGGTCTGTTACCCTGCCAGCACCCAAAAATCCTGGACTGCCCTTACTGTGGTTTCCTTGGACTGCCAAGCCTCTTTTGCAGGTGGAGACCAGTCTTATTCTTGTTTGTAGGCCCCAGACAGTAGGTGATCATTATCCACTTCCTGTTTAATTCGACAGACTCCTCACTGCTGATATTTTATGTAGGAATGTTACCATGCTTTCATGGCCTGGAGAAAGACATAGTATTATTTGTTCTGGGGAAAGCAGCAGCTTCAGTGTGGGTGGGAGGACAAGGTGTGGGCTGGGGTTTGGAAGCCTAGCTACAAGCTTGCGGACTCGGGGTGCTGCGGCTGCAAACACTTTGGAGACACAGAGCTGTTCTTACCAGATATAGATCTCATTTAAATATCCCTACGCACATAATTCTCCTATCAAAGGAGCTGGACTAAAAAAAATAGCTATTTTGGAAGTTTTGTCTCTTATAGAGGAAAATCGGGATTTTTTTTGGCTTCAGTTTTATATGGAGAAAATAAAGATGTGTGTGAACACAGTGGTTCTCAGACTAACAGTGAAATCCTCTGCACTCCACCACACCAGCCCCTTGCCCGCCCTCAGCGTGGCCACCCGAGTCCCCGCACAGCCCTATGCATCCATCCATCCCCTGTCCGGGCGGCTGCTACCAGGGCTTTTTGCTTCTCGTTTCTGTAATGTCAGCTCAAGCCTAGGCTACTCCTAGACGCCCTACTACCCTTCTCCTCTTCTGGAAGTTTGCAAAGCAAGCAGAGTCCATCACGCTGTTCAGCATCCCTCTGTAATAACTCTCGGAAGTTGCCAGGTAATTAGTTCTGCCAACGATTTCTCAACGCATATATTCTCGGCATAGCAGCCTCCATCTTTGTCTTCTGGGACTGTCTGAAAACTGGGATGGCCATGGTCTGCCCACCTACTCAACATGAAGTATAATCAGTAGAAAGAGTGTAGGTCAGACAGCAAGTCAGCAAAGGGCTTGGGGAAGCTGCATCCCTTGATTCTCTGCCAGCAGCTGGAATTGCAGGGATAGGACAGGAGTCACACTGACTCTGCTGCCAGAAGGCCTTCATTATGAGCTCTCTGAGTGGCCGCCATCACCCACTGTGTTGGGGGTGTCTCTTCAATGTCCAGGGCTATAGATTATCTGCCAGCCCTTCTGCAGTCCCTACCATGTTTCAGCTGTCAAGTCCTGGCCAGATCCCCAGCTTGGCCCTGCAGGGAGCAGCCGAGCACATACTCAGGAACCTGGGTTCTGGCTCTGTGGCTGGATTCTACTGGTATCTTAGTTTTCCTATCCAGAAAAACTGGGGCTGGGGATTTAGCTCAGTGACATAAGCTCCTGCCTGGCAAGCACAAGGTCCTGAGCTCAATTCCCAGTACTGAAAAAAAAGAAGTGGGGACAATAACAGTGTCTATTTCCCTAGATTATGCATAGAATCAAGCGGCCTGCTTCTGTTAAAACAGTGTCTGACACAGAATAATGTTGATTATTGTTAGTTAATGTTATTTTAATGGCGAGAAGGAAGAGATGGCCACCTCTAGGTGAGAGGACACCTGGTTTACGTGAGTCCTGCAGCCTGAGGATTTTCCCTCTCTGCGTTTGGTTTCTGTTGCTAGAAGCAGCTCTGACCTAGGAACCTCCCGCCCTAACCACTCCTGGGTGTCTTTCTGTGCTGTACTATGTCCCCTTCAGAATCTGGCCAGGATGGAGTTCACAAAGATTGACTTTAATTGCTGCCCTGGTATAGTCTGTGTCTAATTGTTGTGATCTCTCAAGACTAACTCGTGCTTGCTGAGGCACGTCATGTTCATTTTCTTTATTGGCTGACTACACTAACGTAGTTCTGGGCACGGGCAGAGTGACACATCTGAAGCTAGGAGAACCGAAAATCTCGGGGCATAGTGTCCATGAGGCCAGAAATAATACTGGGGGGACCCCTTTGACCTTGACCTTGAAGCTTGTTAAATTGGTAAAGTGGAATGGAAGAAGCAGAACTCTCAGGCCTAGCCTCTCCATGAGGTTTGGAGCAAGCCCAAATGTTTTATTCTGGAGACAGACAGTTGGAGACGCCAGCCAGAGCCAGCAAATAGATATCCTTCTCGCCCTTGGTTTTATTTCCTCAGCAGCGCACTAAAATAACGCTAAGCCTAGAGTCTGTGGTAATGAAACAGACGAGGAGTGTGACAAGCTGTATCTGAGGCTGCAGGGAGAGCCCCAGGCTCTGCTGCCTGTGGCTCTACATGGCAGTTCTTCTTGGACTGGACAGGGAGCTCTTCGAAGCATCTCTTGGATCTGTCTGACATTTCAAAGCTTTTGTTGGAAAATGCTTCTAGGTTAGTATCAGGTCTGTGTTACCCTTGAAAAGACTGCATGAGTAAATAAGTGAGCTAACCTAGCCTCTTTTCCACAAAGAACCCTAAACTCCTCCCACTCCTCTGAACAAAACATCCGTATTCCCACCCACACTTGGGAGTACCTGCTGCCGAGGTTAAAACCCAGCCAAGCTGCCTTTCATTGTTACTGCTTCTGGGGCTTCAGGCTGTTCCCCCAGACCAGCCAGGGTCCTCCAATCTGCGTCCTGATACAGACGGGGCATGTTAATGAGGCTGAGTGTCCCTCCGCTCGATGGCTGCCGTGCTGTGGACTGACTGTTGTCAGCAGTCCTCAGAAGGGAGTCCTGACTTTAAATGCTTTGCTATGTGGAAGTTGTCAGCAGAACGGCGGGGCAACCAACTCCCGCCCACCACACAGGCCATGTTCTAGCACGCCCTTACCCTAAGCACCTGGCAGATCCTACTGTCCTTCCACTCTGCCCAAACTCCTCCCTCTCTTCCAGCCATTCCTCTAAGAAGCTTACTGAGTACCTTCTGAATTCCAGGAATGGTCTAGGGATGGGATTACAGAGATGAAACTCACAAGCCCTATATACCAGGAGCTTCCAATCTAGAAAGCCCTCTCTGACCACTCCAGCCCATAAGCACTTGACCAAATCAAACAACTACCCAGCACAGAACCACCTAGCTTAGAAACAAAAGGGTCCTCAAAAATTCATCTGATTAGTCCAGCCTGGGCTTTCATCAACAGTACCCTTGACTTACAGATGAGTTAACAGAGCCAGGAGGAAGGCAGGCACACCATTCAAGGTCACAGAGAGCTAGCAGCCCTTACATACGCTAACTGCAATCTGTGTTGGTGTTATTCCCCCAACAGGCCTCCAGATTCCCAGGAGGAAGCCAGGACACCTTAGCTTTCCCATACACACAGCCTTCCTGTAACACAGTAAGTGTTAAGTGTAAAGACTGATGACTGGTTGATTGCTGTGGGACCTCCTTCACCTCCACACATCACAGCGCCCAAAGTCAAGGGCTGTGACCCCCAGGCACCCACAGCCCAGACCCACATCTTCCCTCTCCACTGCTCTGGCCTTGATTCACCTTCCTTTGGCGTGACCTCCCCTAGAAAAGAAGCAGCTTTCTGCACCAGAAGGGGACATGCATCTCATTGTTTGAAGATGGCTTTCGTTCGCTGCTTAGGCTCTGTCCCAGGACAAGCCCAAAGAAGAAGCCTCTAGGATGGGAGAGGTTTACTTAAATAAAGTTCTGGGTTCAGTCTTACTCAGAGAGAATGAAGTTACCCAAATCCCCTTTTCCAATGAGCTGTTTGGAAAAGAGGAGCTCTTTTTTAAAATGCTGGCTGTCACCCTATCCTCCTTGGTAGCTCCTTGGGGGCAGGGGGACTGTAGTCTTGCAGGAGAACAAAACAGAAGGGGAGAACCCTGCACAGGGAGCTCCAAGTCGCGGTGGTACACTGTCCATGGTGAAGCTGCTAAGGGTTCCCTGTGCCTAGCCTCCAGCCTATGTCATGTGGATGGTGCACATGACGGGTTTAGGGTGCATGATCCTTAAAAGAATTTAACACTGGATGGTGCGAGGTGGAGCTGGGGCAGTGACACGAGCACTAGGGAGGGTCTGCAAATACAAATTAACATTAGACAGGCTTGACTGTACAGAGACTGAAGACTCATATCAAAACCCAACTGGTGAGTGGTCACTGGCACTAAAGGTGTATCTGACAGCTTTGAGTCAGACTCCAGCACATATTTCAGTCCGTGTGTGGCCTTCCCATAATTTTATTTGCCCTGTTTTGCATTATGGTGGGTCTAATAGTTATTTTATTGTGTATTACAATGTAATAATAATAGAAATACAGTACACAGCAAATGTACTTGAATCATCTCAAACCTACCCATGGAAAAATTGTCTTGCACAAAACTGATCCCCCTGCCAGGCATCATGATGCATGACTATAATCCCAGTACTCGGGAGGCTGAAGCGGGGGGATTGCCCTGAATTTGAGGCCAGCTTGGACCACATAGTAAGTGCAAGGCAGCCTGAACTATAAAGCAAGAGCCTGTCTCAAACACACACACACACACACACACACACACACACACACACACACAACAGTCTCTGGTGGCAAGAAGGTTAGGGACTGCAGCTGTGGGATTCTACTCCTCAGGAGTCCCTGGGGTTTTGGAGGTTTGTCTATGACACACCCTCACTTGGCTCTGACAACCCTGCTCCTCCAACACCCCACAAACACCCAGATCTCTCTAGAACTGCACAAGCTAAACATAGATGAGATAAAAACAATAACAGCTCAGGTCAGGGCCCCAGTTGTAATTCTACTAGAAGCTTCTGATTTTTAAAAGATAATAAATGTCACTGTCCCTTGGACTTCAGGCTAAATCTCAACTGAAGATGGGGAACCTCTGACTCTTCCATTTGGGGGTCTCCCCAGATCCCCCATTGAAACCCTGGCAGGAAGGCTAGCCCAAGGGCATGCCAGCATACCCTCCCTCCCCAGTCCTGAGACCAGGACACAGGTAGGACCCTTTCTCTACACTGAGTGCGGGCCTGAACCACAGCTTCCCTGGGCCACTGTTACAAGTCCCCAGCCTCAGCTTCTGAACCAGTGTCAGAAGACCAGCACACTTCAGGCACTGAGGAGTCAGTGTCTCTAAAGGAGGTCCCAGGTTAACAAACACCCAGTTTCACAATTTTCCTCTCTTCTCCAATTGGAAAAGAAAAAAGAAAGACATGGCAGAAGCAAGCCCTGCCGTGTGAGGCGCGCTTGTCCACAGGCCCCTGTGGGAGCTTATCCGGCACCTGGGGCCTGCCACTTGGCCCTGCCGCAGTACGTGGCCCTCTGTGAATATTTGGCCTCCCTTCCTCTGGCTCCCAGAGGAGCCCAGGGGCCAGAGACCCTGGCTCAGCGGCCCCTGAGTCATCACAGCCCTGCCTGGCCCTGCAGCCAGAAAACAGAACTGCTGAATTCCAACCAAAGGACCTGAGAGCTCAGAGGGCTCAACAAGGGCTGGTGTTAGGCAGCCTTACAACAAGACGAGGCAGAACAAAGTGAACCCCGGAGAAGAACGCTTTGTTGACACCTGGGGCAGAGGTCTTGGCACATCTACTGAGCCTTCCCATAAGCGGTTTGGTCAAGGAGACTCCAGATGCCTCACGTGTCACAGGTAGAAAGGAACTGTTCATGGGGCTTCTGCAAGTCTTTTCCCCTTCTGGGCCACAGTTTGCCATGATTAGATCTGTGGGTCTCAACCCTGTCTTACATGAGAACCACCTAGGAACGCTGCAGTCCTGAACTTCTGACACCTGAGATGGCTTCAGAGTAACCCAAGCGGCCAGCATGAGGGCAGCCATTGGAGGAAGGGCAGCAACAGGGCTGGCCAAGGACTGAGCAATGTTTAATTGGATGACAGGAAAGGGCGGGAAGAGATTATTCCATTCACTCGGTTTTTCAGAATAGGAGTAAACGTGTATCCCTAGTGAGGCCCTAAAGCTGTGCCTGATTTCACTTGGAACCTCCTAAAATGCGGTTGTGGACTGACGTTGGTGTTTGGGCGAGAGTCCCCAGCTCACTCTAACTTGCAGCCAGGACTGAGAATATTCAGCTGGACCTTCTCCATTGGCCCTCAGGCGACAGAGCAGTCGAGCCACCCACACCTCCCACCAAATAGCAAGTCATATTCAGATCCCACTGTCTCTGCCATCTGCAGCCGGCCTTCCTCTCAGAGAGGAGATCAGCAGGGCAGGACTAGCAGGACGGTGAGCACAGCCGCATGTGGGGCAGGAGCCCCTCCAGGGCCTCACCGCAGATCTCCCATACAGCCACTCTGTCCTAAATGGGGGCCCGTCAAGTAAGCTGCTCCCCAGGGCTCAGAGCCATGTGTTCCAGGGCGGGGAGGGCAGGGGGCAGCGCCCTCAGGCACACCAGGGCGCTCCAGACAGGACCAGCCCTCTCCCCGCTACAGCAAAGTTGAATTGTAGCCTCATTTTCCAAGTGAGGAGCCAGGCCTGGCCTCCATCCTCTCCAGACACGGCAAGGCGCATACGCAGTGCACTTGGCTTCAGCTCCCAGCAGACAGTGCACACACCGGGACCACCTCCCAACACTCCCCACCCTGGGTCCCTCGCAGCATCGGAGACCAGGAAGCGCTCAAGCCCCTGGGAGTTTCCATGGCCTTCACTGCCTCCCACCCAGGACACCAACCAGAGCTCCCTCCTTCCCTGCTGCTGCCCTCCAAGATGCCACCCTACTGGCATCCTCTCCCCGCGGGTGGGGAGGTTTACGTTCCAAACTCCTAGAAAACTTCAAAAGATCGCCTTTCTTCTAGACCCTCTATCCTTCATCAGTGGTGGAGGAGGCACCTGCACAGTGGGCTCTTCCTGACAGGCAGGGGCTGCCTAGTGCCGGTGGCCACTTCCTCATGTTGGTACTTCTCACCGCCTGCCTGTCTCTCGCTGGAGATGGCTCTCCAGTCTGCCGAGTCGGGCCTCTCCTGCCTCTGTTCCCATGTCTGACCTGGTGCTCCCCACGTGCTTGCAGACTGCCTGATAGCTAAGAGGGTGAACGAGGTCTTGTGGGTCAAGAGAAACAGACAGAACCAAAAGAAGGCCCTGCGTCTTCCATTTCTTCAAGCCCACAGGCCATAAGGCAAGCAGCAGAGAGGCGTGGTTGCTAACACAGCTGTCTGTGAACACGGAGGGAAGGATGGGAGGGACATCCCTGTGTGGGGCAGATGCCAGCAGACTAACAAACTGCAGGGGGTGAAAGGAAGTTCAAGAGAAAAGATAGAAGAGGCTGCTTATACAGCTGATTGTTTTTAGGTGAAGAGGCAAAGACCAGGTTCCTGGGCAATGATTATAAACAGATGCCCCTGTGCAACGCAGGGGGTTTTGACAGGATTCAAGGGAAGAGTTTCCTGGGACTCACTGGCAGGAAGTGCCTCTGCTGGTTACTAGAATCTCTGTTCCTCTAAACTCACATTTATCCACAATTTGACAAGTATTTATTGAGTACCTTTCATGTGACAGCACTGTGTTAGCTACTGAGAATAAAACTTGTGAGCAAAACCAGGGACCTCCTTGGCCAGTGAGAGGGGTGGCTCTGAGGGCTGGTTTTCTTCTGATACATCATCCACAAGATATATGAGTAGAGTTGACTAAGCTGGAGTGAGAAGCTACAGGGACAAACACACAAACTGACATTCTGCACCTGTTGGAGAGGAGCGGCGATTGCTCAAAGTTTCTGTGGGATCCAGGTCCTGCGGCGCAGGTTTCATGATGCTTCCTGTGCTAAGGCCGTCTTCATTCATCTTTGTTCATTCCTTGATGCAGGAGGAGAAGGCAAGTGGCTTCAGACTCCAGGGTGGCAGAGGGAGGTCAAGGTGACTCCAGAACAGTGTAGGTGTCTGCGAAGACACACATGGGACAGAGGGCAGGGCTGGACCTGGGAGAGGACTTGGGTCTGGATGGAGGTAGAGACTGCTCAAAGGGAGCCACAGGCAGAAACGTTAAGGAATAGCCCCCAAGGGCCAGTTGCAGACTTCAAGTTTCAACTCCTGGGATCTCCTCTCCTATAGCACTATCAACCCACCTACTGGAATTCGAGGGCGCTGCCCAGCAGCCCAGGACACTCTGTATGTCCATTGTCAGAGCAAAGAAGCATTAAATAACAGCACCGTCCAGTGCAGTGACCGCATGTGACTAGGAATTGCAGTGGCCTCCCCTCCCAGCTCAGCCGTCATGAGCAACGTCCAGGCAAAGCCCTTTACCTGGAAGGCCCCAGTCCCTCACTGGATGCAAATGAGCACAAGAGGCTGGCTCAGAGTCTTGCAGTCTGAATCACTGGGACAGCTACTGGGACGGTAGCCCCAGGCCCACCTTGGAAGCTGGGTTCAGTGGATTTGGAATGAGGTTCACAAATATCTTCCTAACAATTGCCTCCAGGTGATTCTGGACTATTGCTTGTTTTAGGCCACGCTTTGACCAATTGGTCATTTCTTGAGACTCTCAAGTTTCTCTTGGGAAAAACATCAGCCAGCCAACCAAACCAAACCAAACCAAGCCAAGCCAAGCCAAGCCAAGCCAAACCAAATAACTACAACAACAAAACCCAGATTCCTTGGGCCTAGTAGAGGAGAGGAAACCATTTTCCAGGGGCCCCTGCCTGTTAGTGTGGGGTGGGCCAGCTGAAAAGGCTTAGCTACCCTCACTGGCCGGGCAGGCATGGCCAGGAAGGATGCTGGCCTATAGGGAACCAGTACAGCCAGCTTTAGCAGTGTTGGTGGCAGGGGGTGGGGGTCAGCGAGTGGATGTGGGGTGGAGAGGGAGCAGTGGTGGAGACTCCCCCTGACGGCATAACCTTCTGTCCACCCAGGTTTCTGACATCCCACTCCTCTCTGTCTCCCCACCCCTTGGCCTAGCCTAGTCACCTCAAATCCCAACCAAGCCAAATTTCATGTGAACATATTTGTACACCAGAGAGCAGAGTTCAGGGCCTAAGCCCTGGAAACACATTGTGTTCTCCCAAATTCCAGGAGATCAACAAGTGAAGGGACCAAACTAGGACCCAAGAGGCTGTGCAGCCGCCCCAGGACTCAGTCTGTCTATGGGAAACCATCTCATCTCCATTTGTCTCTCTGCATATGGGCCTTCTACCCATTCTTGGCCAACAAAAACCTCATCTTTCAGGGATTCCTTTCTCCTATACAACCTGTTAGCCACTTTAGCACCTATCTCCTGCACTAAATTAGGGCCTGCCCCATCTTTGTCTTCTGGGTTGCCAGGCACATAACAGGGATTCATCAAATTAAAATCTAAAATGGAATGAGGCAGGGCTGGTCATCCAGCTCAGAAGGTATTGATGTTATATGTGGCTTAGTATTTTAGATAAATCATAATATAAAATATTATTGATTGTTAGTTTTCTAATCATTCTGTAAATTAATATATGACAGCATGTTCCAGCAATAATCAGCTATCCACAAATCAGTATAGGAGGGTAACTGTAGGAACCCCAAAGATAAACCACACATACTGGAAACAGAGGGTGATGCTTTTTGAGTTTCAAAGTGAGTAATAGCCTACCTTATAAAACAGAGTTGGATGGAACTATTATTTTGATAAGCAGGGAAATAATTTCTACCAGAAAGACATACAAGGCCACAAAGGCTGTGTACACAGTTCATAATCATGACAGAAGCATGACATGAGAAGAAAGTTTCCCTTGGGGTCCCAGGTTTACCCCACACAAAGACAAGACACAGCTAGACACCTTGATGGAGGAGTTCTGGGAGGAAGGAGTGGTGGAGGCAGCCGGGAGAAGCTATTCCTCTCCTGGATCTGATGGAATCCCTGTCAGGGGGGGAAGTTTGGGGACACCAAGTTTTGATGGCTAATGATAGCGCTGGAGACAGCAACCTGAGGGTAGACTGGGAGAATACCGATTCGTAGAATAATGCTGGGGAAACGTGCACTGTCAGGACTGAAATATTTGTCCTTAGGTCCATCAGATAAGACATCTGGCAACTTCTTAGGAGCGTAGTGGAGGAAAGCTGATACAAATGGTCTATTCGGGCAGGATGCCCAGGCTTGGTAACCGGCCTCCAGAGGGGAGATGTAATGACGAAGTGTTTAATTTATAAAAGGGGTGCGGGATTCGTGAGTAAGAGAACCCAACGGTCCTGAGATATCTATGACAAAACATGGGGGAAGCTGGGGCAGAAAAAGAGAACTAAAAAAAAAAAAAAAAAACTAGCTTAAAGACCGAGATCGAGCCTAGAGCAAGCCGCACTGGAGGCATTTTGCTCCGTGATGTCCTATGACTGACATAGATGAAACACTAAGTTGCACCAAGGGGTGAGAAAATGTTCTACACAGGGAGCCCCAACTCCATCACCTATAAAACACACACAGCAGCCATCTCTGCCCACAGGTTTATTGTGAAGATTAAAAAAGATCACGGCAGGCTAATAGACGCTCTTCCTGCAGCGCAGTAAACAGTGCTCAGCCGGCTAATTACGGGGACCTGTCAGCACTGCACTGGGGAAGAGAGAGGCCCTGCTGAGTAACTCATTGTTATCGGTGATCCCATTCCCTCTCCTCTCTGTCTCTGTCTCTGTCTCTGTCTCTGTCTCTCTGTCTCTCTCCCTCTTTCTCTCCCTTTATGATTCGTCTTCATTGCTTTACTCATTGTAGAAAACTATTTCTTCAAGACCTGAGAAAAGTCTCGTACTCAAATTTATAGCAAGACAGCATTTTAAAATAATATACCATGACATTTGGGTAGATTCGGAACATTCTCTTCTCACTTCCAGTTAAGCTTATATGGATGACTTGAAAATGAAGCAGTATAGTCTCTTCTGTAAACTAAGATAGTGTGTAAGGCAGTGTTGGCATGGTTTGAGGTTAACGAAAAGTCTTCACTCTGGTTGAATTTGTTACAGAAGTCTCTTGGGACAACCTGGAAAATGAGCTGAAGGAGGATGTTGTTGCTTCAGAAAACACGGGAACAGCAAAAACACATGCTTTACCTGAACAAGCCACTGGGATCTGGGCCCATCTAAGTTAGGAGGCCTCGACTCTGTGTGACTGTGACATGAACCAGGCCACCACAAGGAGACTCCACAGAAGCAGTCCCTTCTACCCAAACTGGTGCAGATTTCAGTGGCACACAATACAGGGCCACAGAGGGTCATGCTGAGGCCTGCCTCTCCCTAGCTATCACTGTTCATGACAAAATGCCCTGAAGCGTTGTTTGCTGGAGCATCCGAAGCCAAGGTGGAAGGGACCCCAGCACACACACAGACATGCTGCCTGTTATTCCACTAACTCCCCGATATCTGTGGCGCTCCCCCTGCTCTCACTCTGATTGACATCTCTCCTGTGAGCGAAGCAATTCTTCAGCAATTTTACAGTTTTCAACCAGAAATTCTACCAGTGAGAAAACCACCCTGAAATGACACTCCTAGGTATTTATTAAACAGAAAACATACATCCATACCAAGCATGCACAAGCAGTCATAGCAACTGCACTCATAAAAGACTGTGGCTCTGCTTTACAGACTGAGACTACATTTACTTCCAAACCAGAGTTCAGCCTGTAATCCTAGCATTGCGGGTCAGCCTGGCCTACACAGTGAGTGCAAGGCCAGTCTGAACTACACAGTAAGAGCCTGCCTTAAAGACAAGCAAGAGCTTAGTTTTTCCTTGAACCATCCGTTAAGGTTGCATACTGGCACTGAGGTGGACACTTTGGGTCAGAAAGAGCAAACATGACCAGGAGAGCTCTGGGCCAGCTGCGGGGATGGCAGATGTCTGGGAAGCCCTAGGCATTCTCTGGCCCTGAGTTTCCCAGAGATGGACACTTTCTCCATGAGTAACACGAACTTGGCCAGTAGCAGAAGATCCACCTTATTAGTCTGTGTTTCCTACTTTCTTTGGCCTTAGCATCAAGGTCCAGAAGTTCCTCGTCTGGCTTGGCAGGGCAGATTGCTGAGGGCCAGGAGCCGGGCTCAGCAATGTGACACACACTTGTTACCCTCACAGTATGCTGAGATGGTAGGTTATGTTAGGACCCATTTGGCTGATGAGGAAAGCAATCCCCACTGGGTGAAGTAACTCTCCTAAAGCCACATGACTGATAAACCTTGGGCTGCAGTTGAACCCTCATGGTCTGGTTAGAGTAACAGAGGATGCCATTCCCAGGTGGCAGAAAGAATCACCTGGACTGGTGTCTGAACTGGACCAAAAGGGGGTCCATGCAGGAGGACATACACCACAGGCTGCTCTGTCCACCAGGCCAGGCTGTGTTTCTTGTCCCATAGCCTGTGCCCCACATGGGCAGGCCCACCACAAGGCCACACCCTTCCGCGGGTCCGAAAGCCCTCCTGGGATATGCACAAGGAGATAGGGACTTAACAGCCTAGAGTTCTTCCCTTAGCTTTTAAAACATTAGCTGAGGGGGTTCTCACAGCAGCCCTGTGCAGAAAGCAACACTGCAGTCCCCACGGAGCACCCAGAAAGCAGCGGCAGAGGGGGCAAAACACCTCCCTTCACCCTAGCAAAGTCAGATCCAAGCACAACCTGGTCTTTTCTGACACCACATCTGGGCTCTAACCGCTAACTTCCCTGAGCTTAGAGAAATCAGCCATGGGGAAAACCGTGCAAGAAGGGAAGGTCTTAGCCCCTTTCCATTAGACATTTCTGGGTTTAATATCCAAGCACTGAAGGGGCCAAAGGCTGCTGGCAGCAGCTGCCAAGGTCAGGCCACAAATAAGTGGGAGGAAGGGCAGTTAGGCTAAGGCCTGAATCCCTGGTCTAATCTGCGCCTAAGAAGCCCAACCTTATTAAAGCTCCACAGACAATTGCGACCAAGAAACTCCGACAGGCCTAGGGTGCCCTCCTAGGGGACGGCGCACCCCGCCCCATCTTCTGGACATGGAAACCCTCGTACTTGGAATCTCACGACTTGGGAATCAGACAAACTGGCCAAGAATCTGAGCTGCACAGTGAGAAACTCATTTGGAAGTGAATAATGCATGGCTCTCAGGAAGTCCTCTGAGCTGAGTGCACAAAGAAACAGATGCCTCTGACCCCTGGGCCTGATGCTTTGCACAGGCCCCACCACACCCAGGGACCTGCTGTCCTCTCTGGGCCTTCCTGGGCGAGGCCAGAGTTTCCTGCAAGCCCGTGCTTCCCCATGTCCCTGCCGTGCACCTCCCTGGCTGCCAAGCCCAGGCTGCATTCTCTAGGGTCACAAACGGCTATGCGGTCAAGATGGAGAAGCAGTAGCGCCAGCTCTAGAGAAAGACGACCCTTTACGCGGGCGATGCTGACCCCTGCTGGCTGCATGCAAGATCGCAGCGTGGCCGTCGCGGCGGCCCACGGAAAGAGCTGCACACAGCGCAGCAACCAGACCAGGACCCGCGCGGCAGGAGGTTGTGGGCCTGGAGGGGAGGGTGCGAGGGCAAGGCCCGGGGTCCTGGGCATCAGAGGCCCTGGATTCTAGTCTGGCAGCCCTCCACGAGCGCTCCATGCCTCAGCATCTCAGGTCTCAAGTATTCTGGGTTCCTCCTTATTCCAAAATGGAGAAGGGTAAGAAAAAGAAAAGGGTTGGGGATATAGCTCAGTGGAATAAGCGCCTCCCTGGCAAGATCAACGTCCTGAGTTCGATCCTGGGTACTGAAAAAAAAAAAAAAAAAGAAAGAAAGAAAGGAAAAAGAAAGACCAGTGGTGGCTTGACTGTCTCTGGGGACCCCCATATTCCCAAGCCTGAGCCACAGAGCTGTGCTCGGTTAACAGATGGTTAGGATTCTGAAATGCTAAAAAAGTGGCCCTCAGACAGCCAGGCCTTCATCCCAGAACCTCTGGGCATCCCCTTAAATGGCGAAGGATTGTGGTTAAGCTAAGGATCCTGAGGTTGAGGAGACTGTCCCGAGTTGCTCAACATGTAAAAAGTGGCATAAAGGGAGGCAAAGCAGTCTTTTACTACCCAAGAGAAACCAAGCCATAGTACCAGGGGGGCAGAGTGTGGGTCAGTTCCTCCTCAGCTGCGGCCCAGTGAAATGGACTTCACCCTTCTGATCTCCAGGACTGTAAGAGAACTAATGTGTGAAGCCACCAAGTCTGTGGCAGTCTTCGTAAAGCAGTAGTAGAACACAAGTACATGGCCCTCTGCTCCCAAAGCCTTGCTTGCAGCGCTGAGAGCAGTTGGTGAACAAGACAGACCCCTACCACCATCCCCTTCCCATAGTCTGCTTCCTGCTGGATCTTACAAAGTAACAATAGACAAACATAAATAACAAGAAGCTCGGAAGTTCTCATTGACTTTCCACTGTAAGTCACTGCCCAGTGTTGTCTCTGGTAAAAAGAAAAACACCACAGTTAAAAAGCCAGAGTCACAAAGAAGCCATAAGAAAACAGCTGAAGCCCAAGTTAATTCCTGCGCCTGTCTCCTTTGATCAGTCAGGAATAGCAACCGCACGGAAGTACTCCCAAGCTACAGCGCGCAAAAGAAAATCAGCACAATGAAAATCTCATGGTAGAGGACTTCGCAGTGTGTTCAAGTTCTAAAATAGTTATTGGACTTCATCTGAAAAAGTTCACTTTGGCGTTTGTGGCCAGCTTGATCCTGACACGCTCAGGGCTCGGGTCTTGCAGGAGATCCCAGCAGCTCCTGACCGCACACCAGGGCAGGGCACCTGGCCAGTGGATACCTGAGCGAGGAACACACATCCGCAGCAGGCCAGGCTTTCCCTGCAGGTGGGTGCCGTACTCCTTTGGGAGCCAACACTGTGGCTCATGCTGCCTTGTCACCACAGGCCTCTGGGCTGGTCTCATACTTTCTTGCCTCTGAAGCAGAAGAAATGACTGTTCTGGTCATTTCCCTCCCTACCTTCCAGGCCATCCCTGAGGCTTCTCTGCTGCCGTTCCCCTCCCTTGCTCTGCGTGCTGTTCCTGGAGCACACCGGCAGCAAACCCGCTCAGGGCCTCAGCATCATCTGGAAGCCTCTTCCCCGGGGGCTGCATGGCTGTCTCGGCACATCTTCCTCAGGAGACCTTCCCTTGCCGCCTTCTGAAAACTGTGACCTCCACCACACTCCACCGTGCACCCCTTCTCCAATCTTTCTCCAGCGGACATGTCAGTTCGCCCCCTGTAGAGTTCATCTTGTCTTGCAACTAGGCTGAAGTCTACAAGAGAAAGAATTTCTCTTTCAGGTTCACTATTGTGTCTCCAGTACCCGGAGCAATGCTTAAACCATAGATGACATTGTAGGGCTGGGGATATAGCTCAGTGGCATAAGCGCCTGTCTAACGTTGTAACCGAAGATGCCCCCCACCGCCAGTACACTTCATTTTCTTAGTTACCCAGGTAACAGTTCCTGTTACAGTTCCTGTTACTCCTGTCTCTTAGAAACAGCTGGTCACTGTAGTTCATAGCTGGCCACTGTGATGCATATCGTAAGAACCAGTCAAAGACAGCCAAGTACTCTGCCTCTGTACTTCCTCTTTCAGCTCCATAAAAACCTCCCTCCCTAGGTCTCCAGGGCCTGATATTTTGGAAATGATCCCTATCCGTGCCCATCCACATAAAATAAATCTACCTCTAAATCCTGGGTGCCGTTTCAGAGTTTGTGTTCACCATTGCTATATGATTAACAGATATAATATGGACAATAGATATAATATTATGTATTTCACAATAATAAATAATACTATGTATTTAAAATAATATAATACAATGTGGATCATAGACACATTGCACACATGGATAAATTAATACCTTTCTTTGGAAGTGGGGGCAAGTACACTTCCGTAATAAATACTCAAGAGGACCAGACTCTCCACGGGAAGACTACTTGGTCTCGTATTGGAAAACTTGGCCTGATTCACTCACTCCTCACTGAATCACTTCTAATCCTGCATGCATGGTATACACTGTCTGCCCCAGCAGCCAACACACCCATCCATGTTTTCAAGGAAGGGGCCTCTCTCCCCCACCCATGGGCTCCCGGAGCATCTCAGGCAGGGTCTTTGGCTGGGAAGATGGGAAATCTGGCTCGCTCATTCCTTGAGATCTTGTGTGTAGCCAGAAATGTACAGGACATTTATAGCATCTTTTCCAGGATTGTTTTGAAAGGGAAGAGGGAAAAACAATCTAAGTATTTCTTGGTAAATAAATGTTAAATGCTTTTTTAGGTGTCTGAGATAAGATGATATACTTATGAAACTATATTGTTGACTGTTACCTTAATCAAGGTTTGAGCTTCCATCCAGGAGCCTTTCCCCTTAAATAATAAGTCTTAGTTTATGTCTGTGTAAAAAATGATCTCTCACGTGGAAATTTAGCCAAAGGAAGATTTGAAATCACACTTCTGCCAGGATATTAGTGACATTACTATCACATCCTACTGCTGTTTACTCCAAAGAAGGGGAAAATTGTGTCCAGCTCTCATTTGACATTTTAGTTCTAACATATCAAGACGTAGTCTAGCTTTAAAACATTTTGCCCCCACCTTCAATTTCGTTACATTTCGGTTAGTCTGCCTTCAGCATTTTGGGAGGATCGCTTCCTTTCCTTAAGATCTGCCAGCGAAAGCAGAGACTGTGACTGTGCGAGACCCCCTTTGCCCTACTCCCTGACAAGACTGAGCCTATCCCCGCCAACCCATGAAGGAGGCTGCCTCTTGGATTCAGAACACTGGTGAGTGCGGCCAAAAGAGATAAGGCAAAGAAGATTAGGATCCCGCATGAGGAAGAAAGCTATTGCTTCTTTCTTTAGGGCTGGCCTTTTTCTGAGCAAAGCATTCAAGAACGAGGTTAAAGGCCACGCATTCCAGATAAGAACTGGAAGCGAGCCTTTGTTATCAGTGATTGGGGTCCAATCAGGCCTTCCTGATAAAACAAAGTAGGCGTCCTCCCACCCTCCTCATCTTGTCTTCACTTTGTTTGTTTGGCTATCTCTAGTGTCTGCAGTTGTGGAGGAAAAAGGAAACCAGGCGTGGTGGTGCACACCCGTAATTCCAGCACTTGGGAGGCTGAGGCAGGGCAGTTGTGAGTTTGAGGACAGCCTGGGCTACAGAGTAAATTCAAGGCTAGCCTGGACTACATAACAAAACTGTCTCAACTATCCCTACCCCCGGCCCCCCAAAAAAGAAAAGAAAGAGGAAGAGCCACTGTGCCACAACGCACACACTCTGGAGGTATATTCTGTTTCCACACAGAATTCACAACTGTATGCCACATACTAGTAGTTATGTTATATGCAAACAGATTTGTATCTTTAAAAATAGTTGCCTTGCTATTGTCCTTTAATGGCTACAAAGGAGTAAGACAGGTAGGGAGATGACCTTGTATTTATTTGACCTTATTAGTCATTAGTCTTTCTACTTATTGTAATCCTATGATAAATATGTTGGTATGTGGGTTTTCCAAGTTATTTTCAAGATTTCCAGAACTAGGACATTTGAATCTGACAACCATTTGATTTTGGCTTTTAAGATGTCTGTTGCCAGTTGGGCAGTGTCACACGCCTGTAATCCCAGCACTTGGGAGGCAGAGGCAGGAGGATTGTTGCGAGTTTGAGGCCAGCCTGGGTTACAAAGTGAACTCAAGGTCATCCTGAACTGCACAGTGAGACCGTCTCAAAAAAAAAAAAGCAATGTCTGTTGCCTTGCTTTCAAAGGCATCTGACAATGTATAGGCTTATAAGCAATATTTTACAATAACTGCATAACGGGCATCACAGGGTATGCACTGTTCTAAATTCTTTGCACTAACTCATTTAATCTTCACAGTAACCAATCAATCTTGCAAGGTAGAGACTATTATTTTTCTAGAAGAGAAAACTAAGGTGCAGGAATAAAATTAAATAAGTTTTGCTCGATTTTTTTAAACATGACTCATTTGAGGGAAGATAATTTTGTCAATCAAAGATGAATGCCGGGGGCAGAACCCAGGTCACTGTCGTTACTGCTGTCAACACAGCTACAGCATAGGATTTCACTGACCCGAATTCTGAGGCGATGAGGAGTGCGGGGTGGGTGGTCCTTTGTCCCATCCCAGTGCTCACACGCTCTTCCTCAGCAGCTCATCCCCCTGTTGCTCGCAGGTGCCAGGGTGGTAACAGGAGCTAGTCAATCAGGAAGCAGTGGGTTAGAAAACTTAAGAGCCAAGACCTTGCTAGACTTAATGTAGACTTACATTACTAATGTGTTCTGACTTAACTACCCCTTTAACCAAGCTGCCTACAGACGAGAGGGAGAAACCCTACCCAGGCGGCCCAACAGCTTCATGTCCAAGCACCCTGGGAGTTTCACCTGCAAGCTGACCTAACGTGCGCACGCTTATTGCTACCGTTTATATGTAAATTCCTGCTGGACTCGGTAATGGATGAAGACAATGGTCTCTGCAAGGGTTGCTGTTCAGATTCAACCTCATGAATGCAGAACCTTGGACATGACACAGTTACGTTTGCAATTTGTGCATTTGGAAGCTGATGCACTCAGAGGGGACACTGCTGCATATCTCAGTCCGAAAGGCTGATTTTGAGGCCGGGCACAGCGGTGCACACCTGTCATCTCAGCACTCAGAAGGATGAGGCAGGAGAATTGCTGTGAGTTCAAGGCCAGCCTGGACAATATAGCCAGGCCCTTTCTCAAAATACAGAACAACAAAGCCAAAGAAAGAAAGAAAGAAAAGCTGGTTCTGTCATTTTCTTGACATGACAAGTCAACCCTGACACTCTGTGACTTGAGTTTACCACCTCTCAGAAATTTAAACAATGGGCTTAGGGTCCAGGTCTTTAAAGATGATTACTGGGTTTGGACCATGTCTAGTACACAAACTCTTACCTCCTGGATAATGTTCAAGTACAGGAACAGAGCCATCTCCAGGAAAAGAGCAGGACTGTTAAATCGACCCTGGGTAACAGGAGAAGGAAAAGAGAAACCAGGTTTGCTTTCTTAGTCATGTAAATCAAATTCCTATAGTATTTCAAGTTTAATTCAGACTTGATGATGATTTTAAAAAGTACATCAATGAAGCTTACTCAGCTCACATTTTATATCAAGGTTCTAATTTCCAATATACTTTTCATAATTAAATTGATTCAGGTTCATAATCCCATAAGGTATTGTCACTTACATTTTACACAGACAAGAACAGAGAGGTTAATTGACTTACCCACAGTCACACAGTACTGTGTGACTAGCCAAGCGATTTAGCAATTTAGCAAGACCTTGACTCAAAAAAAAAAAAAAAAGCCCTGAAGCTGCCACTCAGCATAAAGGCCCTGGATCCAATCCCCTAGACCACAAAAGCAAAAGCAAAACAACAAAACCCTCAGAGCTTCGGTCTGCACAGAAGCCATAGAAGCTCACGCAATGCCCTTTGCGAGCTCTGAAGTCAGTATTTCCGGCTCTTTCCCCTTCCGAAGCAAACTGTGCTCCCTGATTTGCTTGCATTTGCACAGGGTTGTGTGATTCTTTTCACCACCGTGTGTCATCTGTGGCCAGAGCACTAACCTGCCAGTGCGGAGACCCCAGGCCTTGTCCCCACAGGCCAGGCAGCCAGGCCAGCGTGAGAAGCAGGGGCCCCGCCAGACACCTGGACTGCAGGCTGCAGGGAAGCACATCTGTGTGAGTCCACTTCCCGCTGCTAATGACACAGACTACGGAAGTTATAAAGAAAAGGGATTTATTTTGGCCTGTGATTCTGTTCCAAGGTTGAAGGACCCTATCTGGTGATGGCCTTCTTGCAGGAAGTGTCCCAAGGCAACACAGAGCCATCACATGGTGAGACAGAAGAGTGCGCTCATGTCCTCTGACCCCCATGTCCAGCATAGTCACCGTTACTCAGCCAGCCCCCACCCACCATGATCTTGTCTCACCCTCACTTCTCTCAACACAGTCAAACTAAATCTCCACGCTATCACACTCTTCACAGTGGGGATCAGATTTCAATATGAGTTTTCAAAAAAGACAAACCAACCAGGCATGGTAGCACACGCCTGTAATTCTAGCCCCTGGGAGGCTGAGGCAGGAGGATCACCTTGAATTCCAGATCAGCCTGGGCTACATAGTGAGATCCTGTCTCAAAAACAACAAAGAAGAGGCAAGCCAGAGCAACATTTCTTGTTTTTAAGTCTGTGAGATCTTGGTGTCCTGGTTAGTGGTTGTTGGGAGTTGGTCTGAGGTACAGGAGGTTAAATCCAGGGCCTTGCCTATGGTAGGTGGGTGTTCTGCCTCCGAATTATACCCTCCACTTTCTTGTCGGCAGTTCCTGACTGACCAACTCCACTGTGAAACCGTGAAAGGAAGAGAGTCCCCTTGAACAATTTGTGGGTCCCTCTGTGGCACCCACTATGTCCTAAGAGCAGCCACTCACCCAAGGCTTTTTCTTCCCTGCTTCCTGATGGGGCTCAACAGCTTTATCTGAAATGAAAGTATTTAGGGCGATAGACCAGCTGTTCCTGTGAAACAGCGAGCAGATCCCGCCTGCCCCCACCTGGCAGCACCTAAGGCAGCCAGTGAAGAGGAGGATTCCAGTCCTCCAGCTCCACAATTCCACCTGCGGAGAGTAGAGGGGGCCGCCAGACAGTGAGCTCAAAGCTGAGAGGGTGATTGAAGAGGGAGAACCCACGGCAAGAGCAAGAGTCTCCCGAGCAGCCCAGCCGCGCAGTTCCCATTCTCCCTACGAGCAGCAGACAGCACCGGCTCTGTGAAACTGGCTGCTGCCACCCTCCAGGCCAGAGGCCAGGCAAAGAGGGGGTGTCAGCAGACGCCCCTCCCGCTTCAGAAGTGCAGCCCCTGTTCCCATCGTCAGGTCCTGGCCAGAGTGACTTATTGGACAAGTTACCATGTTACTGAAACTTTGCTTTCGGCTCTGTGAAACCAGGAAAGCGACACCGTCCAGAGTGCCCAATGAACTCAGAACTTCTGAGCCAGGGATGTCCAGGGCTGGCCCAGTGTCTTTCCTATTGCTTAGGTCCCTTCGGTGGAGTCACTCACCTGTCCCTGAATGCAGTGGGGACCAGGCATACTACACTTATTTCCTGGCTGGGCGTACTGGCGCATGCCTGTAATCCCAGCACTGGGAGGCTGAGGGAGGAGGATCACTGTGAGTTTGAGGCCAGCCTGGGCTACATAATCGAGTTCAAGACCACCCTGTACTACATACCAAGACCCTGTCTCAAAAAAAAAAAAAAAAAAAAACCCCAATCCAAAAACAACTGTTTAAAATTTCGGTTCCTAGAATCCTACTTCAGAACATGAATTTTGGTATGTCTGGGAAGGGGGAAATGTTAATTTAAACCTCATGGAATTCCAAAACCTAATATTTAATATTTTGACAGAGTGGAATGAAGAATGTCAAAAACTACAGGAAAACCTACTCATTTTCCAGTATGGGCCACCAGTGGCCCACTGGGCCACCACTGATGCAAATGGACAAACAAAGGATCCAGAACTGAGAAAATCCAGAGTGTTCTTCAAGACCCCCACTACTCAAAGCCCTACCTTGCCAGGATTCCATAAAACCTAAAGCCACGGGCCATCATCCAGTGGTTTATCAGTGTATTTCCTGAAGGTGCTGAAAGGAAGCTCCTACAGGGAGAGGTACCAGGTGACAAGAGCTGTGTGCCGTGTGCCAGGAAACCTCCCATTTCCTGGGGATAGGAACAAGTCCAATGGCCAAGTCCCTGTGCTCGGGACTCTTGCGTCTCAGTATAAGAGACAGATGCTAAGCTGTACTGACCTCAGGGAGTACTCGAAGGAATTAATCAGGGTGATGCGACAGAACATCGCTGGTGTCTGAGTAGAGAGACCTGAAGGATGAAAAGGATTTGGGCTGGAAAAGAGCTACCATGACCAACTGAAGTGAGATTATCGAGGAAGTCAGAACTGGTAAAGGCCACAGGACAGTGGGGTCTTTGCTTGTTATGGGTTTCTGAGACAGGGTCTCACTATGTAGTACAAGCTGGCCTTGAACTCACTCTGTAGCCCTTGAACTTGTGGCAATCCTCCTCCCTCAGCCTGCTGAGAGCTGGTGTTGTGGTTTGGGTTTTATTTGCAAGGTGAATAAGTATAATACAGGCATATATTTTACAAGATTATTTCTAATAGTCACCCAAAGAATGACTAAAAATTAGTGCAGGAAATCTATCCACACACTAAGACCAAAGAATCTAGGCAAAGACCTGGATCCCGCAGAAATGTCCTGCATGAGTCCAGCTGAAGACCTAGAGCCCATAACAATCCTTCCCACAAATCCAGCTGGAGGCCCAGAGCCCATGGCAATATCTCATGCAGGCCTGTTTCACAGACATGCACTGGAAAGGCCCAAAGGTCGGTGGTAGAAGCCAGGAAGTCTGCACCAGCAGGATGAAGGGCCTGTGCTAGCAGGCTGAGGGATCTGCACTGGAGCCAGGAAGTGATGCTCAGAAGAACCAGAGCTCCCCCGAAAGGTACCACAGCTACCCTTGGCAAGAGTGAGGTCTGAGTTCCTCTAGTGATCAGGAAAGCTGAGTTCCCATCAGGAAAGCCCATGCAGCAGGCTTCTCCAGGAGACTCAACAGAGGCTTTCCAGTCCTTCCTCAGGCCAAACCGGCTTGAGATGAGAAGCACTGTGGCAAGTTCCTGGGTCCCCAGTAGAGGAAGAAGCATGTGGATTTGAGCCTCATTTCCTGGCCTGGGTGGAGCTCTGGTTTGGGCCGAGGGAATGGCCCCAGCAGTGCTTGCAGACAGATTCGTGTGTCGCCCAGTGGGCGGGTCCCAGAGCCAAGTGATAGCTTGGTGTCTTCACTCTCTTTAAATCTGAGGGGTGAGCCCAGCTGTTGCCAGGAGGCAGGAGAGCTGGGCAATCTGACACTCCTGCCTTCCTGAGTGCTCTTCTTGGAGAGATCTGCTCTCCCAGGCTCAGGTGAGGTAGGAGCCCTGGCTTCTAGTCCCAGAGCTGCCCCACCTACCGTCCGGAGGCCCCTTCAGCCTCTCCCTTCATTGCCCACATGGGTAGCCCTTGGGTCTGAGATGACTTCTGCCACTGTGGGGCCAGAACTGAGCAAGTGCGCTCACCACTGCTTGTTCATCGGGGTTTGTCTCTTGGGCTCAGCAAAAATGTAATACTGAGCTCTGAAGGCAGCACTGGTGGGTCCCGCAGTCAGCACCCGCATGAAGAACCAGTGCCCAAGCAGCAAACACCAGATTCCCCACGCGTCCACAGCCCTAGGAGACCAGGCCTTCCTCTCCACGCATTGTTGAGTATGAATGGGGAGAGCCACAAAACTTGTCCTGGCTATCTGCACAACCCTCATGGCCACCAAACCCTGGATATAAATGAGAACGTATTCCCTGAGTCCACCCCGGATGGTCCAGTTGCAGGAGACGTGTGGCAGGTGACTAGACAGAGGCTGTGGCACCAAATACTCCCCAGATGAATCCTTCAGATTGACGTGGCACCTTCTGATTGGAACATGCCCTGCCCTGATGCTTTGTCTCGCCACTATAGATAGAGGCACGGGAGAGGGGTAGGAGAGGTCAGTTAGTACGGATCTCAGCTAGTGGGGCTGGGGTGTAACTCAGGAATAGAACCTGTGCTTAGCATGCTTGAGACTGGGTACACACACACACACACACACACACACACACACACACACACACAAGTCTGAGCTAATGAGCTACAGAGAAGGGCTTTAAAGTAACCTGTTGTATATATAATTAGATGTAAGACCCACCTTAAGGAGCAAAGCTACTGGCCTTGGAAGCCTGTCACTCGGCTCATGTGTGACCACCCCAATCTTCCCTTCCACTACCTAGTGACCACTCCCTTCCTGACTGCCATCAGTGCCCTGTAAACACACGGATCCTACCAGTCGTCACACACACCCCTAGCCGCACTCCATTGGGCTGTCACCCGTCACCAGTCCATCTCTCACGCCCCCCTGTGAACTCCATGGCAGGGACTGGCTCTCAGCCCCCACAGCAACTCAAGTGGTTCTGGGAAGGAGTGACCCTGGGGCAGGGCTGGCAAGCCTTTTACCGGCCAAGTGCCCAGACTGCAGCCCCACACCCACCTACTTATTGCAAAGTGCTAGCACTGCAATTAAACCAGAATACTGAGGTTTTAGGGGGGAAAAAAGTCATACTTTTGTGGAGCCGGTACAAACCAAATGGAAAACCTCTGCACCGAGGAGCTGGAAGGCAGCCAACTTCATCAAGCCCACGGGCTGATGGGGGACGGCTCCCACAGCACCAGCTCCCAGCCGGCTTTGCACTTAGTTGATACAGGTTTGCAAGTAGGAGATAGAAAGGCTTAAAGGCAGGTGCATTTTGATAGGCGGCCTGGGTTATTGGTTGCTGGGCAGAAAATCCTTGAAACAAGGTAGCAACCAAGGTACGTTTGGGGGTAGAAAGAACAGGCTGTGCAGCTGGGCAAACTGAGCGGGATCAGGCTGTCTCTGTGCAGTCAGTCAAGGCCGAGTGAGTCTCACAGATGAGCTGCTTGGTGGGCTGCATGGTCTCCTTTTGTCCTAACATGGCGTCAGACTACCAGTTGATTTTGAAATTTTTAAAATTTCCATCACTATGTATTAACATCCTCTGTCTTAAAAGAAAAACACAAGGACAGAGGTGATAAGGATACACACAGATTTTTACTGAAAGGTAAAAGTTCATGTTTGGCATGCTTTTACACAATTAATGAGATCTTTGCTGTGGTACACAAGCAGTCACTTTGACACTCTCTGCGGGGGCGACATGGCTTGCCTGGTGATACAGTCGGCGCTGTGTGCCCACGGCAGCACACACGGCAGAAACTCAGCACCATAGTCCCAGGGCATCTCCAGCCTCTGCTCCAGAAAGGAAATCCAGGGTCTCTGGGGCTGAGCCTGCCCTCAAATTCCCCCAACACCACCTCTAGACCTGGAAAAGAATGGGGAAGCCGGCTAACAACCAGAGCCTGTCAGTAGCCGAGCAGCAATGGCACTTGGCGCGCTGCAGAGACCCCAAGAGCCTCCTACCAAGCCTCCTGCCACCCTGGTGCCAAGTTTGTCACAGTAAAGAACTCTCATCATTCATGTCTTCCTAACCCCAGCCCATCCTCGTGCCCTGAAGCTGGTCACTGTGGTCTCTAATCCCATTGGCCTCTGTCACTAGTCATCCTGGCATCGGTAGCCCAGCAAGAGCTGGAGAGGCCCGGCATGCAGGCTCTGTAAGCCCTGCTTGAGGTGCCCCAGTGAACACAGATCTACACCCTCCACGAAGGACCACACACACCAAATGTGCCAACTCAGGACAATGCGAAGACAGTTTTTTGAGTTCCTAAAAGAGTCAAAAGCTGCCTCCCCACGCTAACCCTTGTTCAAGTGCCCGGCTAGAAGCCCCACGGGGAAGCTGGTGAAAGGCTCCTGGATGCAGAGTAAGGGCCTGCCCGAGCTGCCTGCAGCAGGCGTGGCATCAGGGCCCCTGTTATTTGTATTTCCTCTCAACCACTTGAAGCTCTGGAGTAAAGAGTAAAAAAAAGAGAGAGAGAGAGAGAGAGAGAGAGAGAGAGAGAGAGAGAGAGAGAGAGAGAGAGAGAGAGAGAGAGAGAGAAAGGAAAGAAAGGAAAGAAAGGAAGAAAGGAAGAAAGAAAAAGAAAGAAAGAAAGAAAGAAAGAAAGAAAGAAAGAAAGAAAGAAAGAAAGAAAGAAAGAAAGCAAGCCCACCAGAACAGAAGAATCCGTTCTGACCACAGGGCTGTCAGAATTCAATGACTTCTTCCTTGCTCACTTATGTAAAGGCCCAAACCCCAAGATTTTGTTGATGATGTATCTTGGCACTCATTCTGCAAACATGTCTTCTGTAGTGTAACCATGTTCAGGCTCCAGAAGCCTCACTTGATTGGCAGAAAACACAGGCAGAAGTTTCGAGAAGAGGAAATTGTTCCTCCCTCTTGCAGGGCTCGTTTGAGAATTTAACAAGATTAAGGGCCCAGTGGCTGGCATGCAGCAAGAGTTCAACCTGATCACAAACGTCACTCACCTCTCTCCAGGCGCCTGACGTCCAGCCAGAGGTAAACTTCCTGGGAGGAACAAGGAGCAATTGTTCCCCAGGCCTTTTCTCACTGCTCACTGTCTGTCCTCATCATCCCCACTTATGTAGCAAATGGCCCTGGGAGCCCACTCTACCCCACCCCACTGTCAGAGGGCTCCCAAAGCAGTTCTAAACAGATGCTGATGTGCAATTTGGGATTTGAGGCCAGTGCCCCCTCCCACAGGGACATAGCCAGATGCCTATAAGGGGACACAAAAGCCCAAGAAGCCCACAACTGAAGTTCAGGCTGTGAGAAACATGGGTATCCAGGAGACAGCAGTCAACAAGACTCCAGCACAGATGTACATTTCCATCCCAGGGTAAATAACTTAAGTAAACATTTGTCCCACATAAAGTCTGGTACTGGCAGAGGTCCCTACTGTGTATAGCAGCTGAGCACTGTAAGAGTAGCTGGACAAAGGCTGGGCATGGCGGAGCACACCTGTAATCCCAGCACTCTGGAGGCTGAGGCAGGAGGATCATTGCAAGTTTGAGGCCAGCCTGGGCTACAAAGTGAGCTCAAGGCCAGCCTGAACTGCATAGCAAGCTCCTGTCTCAAAAAGACAAAAAAAAACTTAAAAGAGTACCTGGACAGACAGGCAGCTGGGCAGCTGGGCAGATGATGTGGCACCTGAGAATAAAGGTGTCCAGTCCAGTCCTCAGCACTGCATCTCTTCCTCGGGCTGCCCAAGTCTCTCCCCAGTCTGAACTGGTGGCAACACAACTGGCGCATTGTGGCAGGATTGCCCGCAGCCTGGGCCACGGCAGAAGCCTCCTTAAGTGGAGGCATCCACTGCAGAGTTAAGAAACCAACCCCCAGCAGAACTTTGAAAGAAGAGATATGTGCTGTGCAGGCACTGTGTCCAGAAAGAGCGCTTGCTGCCAAGATGACAAAGTTCAGCAGCACAGACTACTGGGGGATGAAGATGCCAAGCTGCTTCCTTGCAGGAAGGCCTGTCCAGTGGTGATACAGAAAACAGCAGCAGCGAGCCGCAGCCCAACAAAGCCACAAAGGAATAGAAGGTCAGCAGTGGGGCTGAGATGGGGACCCAGGAGGCACACGTCCCTCTGCCAGAGTGCAGAGTCCACAGTGGAGCTGCAAGCAGCACCTAAATCTGAGTCTAAGTCAGAACTAGAGGCAGATCCAGGGCCCAGGCTGGGGCCCCTACAAAGGAAGCAGCCTAGCGGGACAGAGACCGCATGTTGACAGGTTGACTTATCAGAGAGTCTGGAGAGATTCCATCCAGAGACTGTGAGTACACAGTGCAGATGCACATCGTTTGGGGCTGAACCCGGGACAGGCACTGCCTGACAGCAGCAGCAGAGCCAGTTGCCCAGTGGACACTGGGAGGAGCTCACTGGAGGCTACTGGGGCAGCTGGAGAGGGCAGCCCAGGGAGCCAGGAGGCAAACCTAGTGCTGAGAGCAAGCCCAAGGCCAGGAAGAGGAGGTCCCTGCAGTGCAGCTGCGGGAGCACTGCTGGCCACACTGGGAGATGCTCAGCAGCACAGAAAAGATGGAGAAGCCCAAACTCTACCAATGTAGTTATGCCCCATCAGCAGTTCCAAAGCGGGGAGGACTTCCCAGACTCGAGCCATAAACTTGCAAGTCTATGTGATCTCTGTAGATGATGCTGCTGAGTGTGGGAGGCCCACCTGAGGATTGTTACCAGCAGCATAAGAGGCAGAACTGGACAGGAAGAAGTTAGGCTGTTGCAGCTGAGATGAAGCTGTTGGGAGCTGAGAGGCTATTGGGAGCTGGTAGAAGCTGTAAGGAGCTGTTGGTTTTCTAGGAGGAGCTTATGCTGGCTGTCCTGATGAACTCGGCCCTTCCCATTGTCCAAGGAGCTTGGGGCCTTGTTGGCACTGAGGATGGCTTCAGTTCACTTTGGGGAAGCTGTGGTCCTCCCGCTGAGCATCCCATCCTGTTTCTTGATGGGAACTTGGCTGTCCTGATCATCAGAGGAGCTTGGGACCTTGCTGTTGCTGAGTATGGCTATGGTACTTTTCAGGGGGGCTCTGGTTCTTACTTTGCACATCGCTTCCTGGCTCCAGGGTAGATCCCTCAGCCTGCTAGCACAGACCTTTCATGCTCCAAACCATAAGAGATGCCATGAAGCTGTCTAATTTTGTCTGGGGTGGAGCCCAGGCTCTTGGTTAGAAGAGACACCGGAGACCAGAGGCCTCATGTTGGACTTGCTCTTTATTGGCCCCTACACATGTGCACCATGTGCTCACATTAGTGGATGTAGAGACAGACTGTGCCTGACTTACGGCAACCCTGATAAATTCTTAGAGATGGTGGCTGGCATAATGGCTCTGGAGGACATACCATCAAAGTGAGACCAGACTGTGACCTCTGCCTCTGCCTCTGCCTCTGCCTCTGCCTCTGCCTCTGCCTCTGCCTCTGCCTCTGCATCTGGGTACAGGGCCTCTGGCTCCTCAAGCCTATACCATGCACATTTCCCTCACACCTGAGTACATCCTGGTGTGGACATCCTCCAGGGATTCAGAATGCAAACACTGATGTTCTCTACAGACATAGCTGCTGAGGGTCAAGAGCAATTTGCCTCCATGTAAGAAGAAAGACAGTGGACAGTCACTGGGTTGCTGCAGAGTTACCCACACAGCCCGACAGTTTGCTGCGGGCTGGCAGCAAAGGACTTGGCTGCAGAGTGGGATTTGCAGGATGTCCGCTCAGTACACTAATGATAGTATGTTAACCTCTGATTCTCTTATGGGTCTAGAACGAGCTGCCAGTGGTAGAACCACAGTGGATGGGCTGTCGGCAAGGCCAAGGTCCAAGAACCTGGGCTTTCTGTTAAATTTGGGGGAGCTGTCAGATCAGGTAAGGCAGAGGCTGTTACTGACAAGATACAGAAGTATCCTCATCATACCCCAGTAAGGAGTTGTAGACTATTCTAAGGCCTCTGGGATACTGGAGGGATTTTATTTCCCATTTAGCCCAGACCTCAAAACCTTTGTATAAATAGAGTTAGAAGGGCACTACCTGGAACTTGGCAGAAGATACCAAGGAAGTATTTTGGGAAGCAAAGTGGCCTGTGCAGCAGGAGGTTGACCCCAGGGGGCTGTGTGAACTGGATGCTCATGTGACCCCCAAAGACTTTGGCTGGGGACTGTGACAGTACATGGAATGGCTATGCATGCATTTGAGATTTTGATCACAATTATAGAAGGGGTTGGAGGCCAGGCCTGGTGACACACACCTATAATTCTACCACTCAGGAGGCTGAGGCAGGAGAATTGTTGTGAACTCAAGGCCAGGCTGAACTACAAAAGGAGACCCTGTCTCAAAGAAAGAAGGGGATGGAGGTCCACTATCCCTCAGAGAAACACTAGCAGCTATTTATGTGGCCTTGCAGGCTTGTGAGTCAGTCATCAGGGAGGTCCACATGGAGATGCTAACCACACACCCAGAGGTGAAATGGCTATACTCACAGATATCTGCCCCCAAGCCAGGTGTCACTTAAGCCAAATAGCATGTGTAGAGTGCTCTACAATCCCCTTTCTGCAGCATGCAGTAGGTGTTGAGGCCAAAAGAACACCAGTACCACTACCAGCAAGTGCTGGTACCTAGACGACCCAGCTGTGGGCCACTGCGTGATAGGTAGCTGCCGTGCAGTTGGAAACAGATGCTGTGTAGTATGTTAGTGGTATGAGACAGAGCAGTCAATGGGCAGAACTGAGGGCCATGTGGGTGATGGTCACTCAAGAGCATATGAACTGACAGTTGGGCAGTCCCTAGAGGCCCAACATTATGCCTGTCTATATGGAAGGCTTGGGTTGGCTGGTTCGGCACTGGTTCAGATGAGGCCAAGCCATACAAGCAAGACCTGCAAGAAATAAGCCACACGAGAGAGGATGAGCAATAAAGTGGTCATGGTCTTAGCAGGTAAAGGCACTACACTGTCACCAGCTAGCCTTCGCAGCCCCGCAGGGAGAGGGGCTATGATGTGAACTTGGGGTGACACCATGGGTCTTAGATGCCTAGCTCCCCAAAGTTACTGTGCGCATGGACATACAGGACTGAAGACTCTTATGGAGCAGTTACGTGCTCTCACTCTGGCCTGTGACAAGTTCTTCGTGTACAGCTCCTGGGACATGTGAGTACAAAGGGCAGCCCATGGGCCTGTGCAAGGAAACACGAAAGCCTAAGAGGGCTGTGACTGTCGTTCAGGCTGTGAACTATGGTTCAGGCAGTGGACCAACAAGACTCCAGTGCAGGTGCATTTCTCTACGCATAAGTAATTTATGTCGCGAACCACTGTCCCCACAGAAGGTCTGGCACTGGCAGGCAGCCACTGTTGAGCATAGTGGCTGAGAGTGGCAAGAGGCCTGAGCAGATAGGGAAGCTGGGCAAACAAAGACAGCAGCACCTAAGAGTAATGGTATTTCATTCAGTCCGCAGCTCTGGGTCTCCTCTCTGGGCTGCCCGAATCTCAAGTGAACCTTCCTGCTCTGTGCAGGACCACCTAGACAGCTCTCCTTGAAGGAGAAGCAATTGCCTCCATTGTGGCTGAGCCTGAGCCTATTTCCATGTACTGATATGTACAGAGCTGGCTGAGACTTTTCCTTATCCCACCAATTGGCTTTAAGCAATGTGTATCCGTCTAGGTCTAGCTGAGGTGCTGATGGTCATCTTTGGAGACGGCAGGTTGTGTTTCCCCACCCCCCATTATTCCCAATAGTGAGCTGGGATGAGGTGGGATGTGCAAGCCAGTGCTCCAGGCTGTCAGGTGGGGTCAGCCCTGGGATTGAGGCTATGACTTCCTGGGGCTTAAAAGATTATAGATCAGAGCTGAAGCACTGACCCCAAAACATTAGATACTATCTCAATTGTGTTATACAGAGTACTCTCTCTGCATGTCCTTCTGTCTGCATATGGCAGGGGTGATTTCAGGACTCCTACCTGGCCCAGCTCATGGCACTCACGTATTTCCTGCAGCTCCCACAGTCACTCATCCTCAGGCCACTCCCTTCTTCATGAATGAATAAAAACTGGGTTTGGCTTTGGGTCGAGGCCTTTGTTCCACTAACCATCATTGCGGCTGGGCTTAGGACCCCTTGGCTCCCCATAACTACAAATATGCTTTAGTGTCTTTATTCTGGCCACGGGTTGCACTGGAAGTGGCAGATTGGAATCGACTCGCTAGAGTTCCAATAACCTCCTGGGATTACAGATATAGCTTCCTGGACCATGAGGAGGACTGGGCAGGGCTCTCTGGACTGGTCTGGGCTGGTGACAAGGCAGTGCCACCTTCCGCTGGATGCCCACCTCACCCGGGCTCCCTGACAGCATTCGGGGCAGGCTGGACTCTGCATGTGGAGCCTGTACAACCCTGCGTAGTTGCCTTCTTTCAAGGCCTCGGGGCCCCATGCCTGCTCCTTTGGGGCAGCTCTGGCTTCAAGGGTAATAAACTCCTGGTGCAACTGCTTTCCGTCACCCGGGGAGAGCAGGGCTGTGCAAACACAGCCGGATGAGTCCACTGCAGGGGTAGGGAAAGATCACAGAGCGCCGAAGACCAAGGCAAACTCGATGGAGTCACTTTTCTCTCTCAGCCCCAGGCCCTCCCAGCCAGCTCTCTCCAGGAGCAGAAAGCAAAGAGGAAGGCAAGCCTAGAGGTTCCCCTCCGTTTAGTACTTGTCAGGGCACCGTGCCACACACCCTGAGGCAGAGCGGAGGCCGGGAACTCCCTGAACCCAGGGAGGCTGTGCAGCCACCTGTGCCTCTAGCCTCCCTTTTCTGGACCTTTCTGCCCCCGACACCTGGGTGCCTCCACAGCCATCAGCTCTTGTCAGGCCTCGGGAGCACCCTCCATTCCCACAGGCACCTGCTCACGGGAGACCCGCTAGAGCCCTGCACTCACTGTGTGACTTCAGCTCTGCGTCACCTCTCCTCACGTAATGCCCCGAGTAGGACATCAGAGCCCTACTGCCATGGTTTTTCCTGGGGTGAAGAACTCCAGGCGCGGCAAAGCTCTGGAGACAGAGAGCTGGTGGCGGAACGCACAGCACTCTAGGCCTGAAACGATACCGAGTGGGTTTTGCCACCTCACACTCCATCCCCCTGTCCACCCTGAAAACATGTGCACGCCTCCGAGCTATGGCCTTGGTCAGGGTCACTCGTCCTCCTCCCATGCTCTCCCAGTCCTCTGTGGCACGCAGAGGGCTGCTGCTGCCACACCCTGTCTCTGATTCTCTCAGATCCTTACCTCCCCCATGGTGGCTCTGAGCAGCATGCCCGAGTGTCACGCTGGCTGCCAAATGGGGAGCCTCTCCTTGGACAAGCGGAGTCCCCCCGCCCCCCGTAGGAGCTGTCCGCTCCCTCTCCCTGAGCTCCATCGCTGCTACTGTTCTACTCTGGGTGACAGGTGCTGTGTGTGAGCCTCGCCATTCCGCAGTCGCCTGCGCTGGAGCCCCAGAGCGCTCACTTACCCATAATCATGCTCCATGTTCAGCCAGAGTTTTGGAGTCCTGTGGGGAGTTTTGCTGCATTCATAATAATTCTGGTTTTTTAAAAAAATCAATACAACTTTAGCATTACCAGTTTGTTTCGTTTTGTTTTTGTCCTTTTCTGAGACTGGGTCTCGCTATGCAGCTCAGGCCGGCCCTGAGCTCACTTTGTAGCCCAGGTGGGTCTTGAACTCGCAACACAATCTTCCTTCTGAACCTCCCGAGTGCTGGGATTATAGGCATGTGCCACCACACCCTGCAAAGCGTTACCAGTTTTTTAAAATATCCACTGACTTTTTTTCTCCAACCAAAAGATTTAACATGAAGACGAGTTAACCTGACATGAATCTGTTGACGACCTCGCAATCATCGCTGAGACACTCTGTCAAGCAGCATTTGCAGCAGGCGCGGCTCCTACGGAGCTGAGGGCAGGGCAGAGGCGCGTGCAGACAGTGCAGACCATCTTCATCACTCTAAGTGGCGGTTGTGCGTGGCCGTCAGTACGTTCTCATGGCCATGGTAGCATCACCACTGTCCTTCCACAGACCTGTTCACCTGCAAACTAAGTCCGTGCCCAAGTCCCAACTCCCTGTGCTTCCTCTCCCCCGCCTCTGGCCAACCACCATTCCCGTTTGTCTCTATGAATCTGACCGCTCTGGTTACCTCAAACAATATTGGTCTTTCTATGAGGAATTTGTTTTACTTCGCACAATGTCCTCCATGTTCATCTGTAGCAGAATTTCCCTTATGTATATATTACATTTAGTTTACCCACTTGTCTGCCACAAACTATCCTTTAAGGGGCCAGGGGGTATAGCTTACTGCTACAGTGCTTGCACAGTAGGCTCCAGGTCTTGGGTTTGTTCCCCAGCACTGCAAAACAGGAGAGAAAAAAAAAGATTCCTTTAAGTTCTTAAATTGTTTTAGATATTTCCCCCCTCTTTATATAACTAAATTATAGCAAACATCTTTGAGATCGTTGATTAATATTTGGTCCCATTTATAAGCTTAATTAAATAAATTCAAATATTTAAATTACATATATAAATTTAATATATACAATTTCTTCTTTAAACACAAATGTCATATAAAATCTTCCCAATAACTTCAAGTTTATAAGCATACAAGTTAAAATGAGAAATATAGTAACAAATTCTGACTCTTTCAATACCACATACAAATTTGTGAAATTTTCAACTTAAAATCATAAATTTAATTCAATTATTCAATTATACTTTTACTTTTAAATTATAAGTATCGCCTGTTCCTTCTATCAAATTCTGTTAAATTTGTAAGTACTTAAAAATGCCAAGTACCCAAAAAGTATTTTTGAAACACCAAATACTATTGGAATTTTAAAACATCATTTGTCTACAGTACTTAGTTTCAGGTCCTTCTTGACCTAAAGAAGTTTTCCCAGAGGCTGGAATTTGCCAGATTTCTCAGAAAGAACCACCTAGGTTTCACTACACAGCTCCCTGAGCTCCAGCCAGGTCTGCTAAGTCTGCATTTCCAGGGAAAAGACCAGGTAAGGTGCATGATTATAGAAGCCCGGCTTTATGTCCTCACCACACAAGCAAGGGTGAACACATTCTGCTTAAGGAAATTTTACTTCCCAGCAGCCTTTGCAACAGATTTTAGCCAGGCTCTGACCAGCTTCTACTGGGTCCTGCTGCAAGCCCCCTCCTGCATACCTACTTTGCATGGGGGGGGGGGGTGCTTGTAAGCTAATGCTGTGGCTCACTTTCCATTGATGTCAGATCTTTACGTAAACTGTCAGGTCAGATTCCAGCCTGGGGCTTCATTCCTTGATTGCAGTTTGCACTTTCTGGCTCTGTTAATAATGTTTAGATGTCTTTGCTTTTATCTCTGCAGAACTTTGAGCAACTTTCTGCTCATGTTTCTCCAGGCTCTCAACACCACATACCCTGTAGGCATCACACTGCCCTGTCTGAACTCCCCTGGCTTTGTCCAGCTCCTCAGACTGAGTGGTCAGGCCACAGTCCTGACCCTGCTTCCAGCCCTGGCCCTCCGTGCAGCTTCTGCTGATCTTCCCAAGAAGCAAGTCAAAGGCAGCCTCTGCTAAACTTCCCCCTGGCCTGCCACCACCAAAGCCTCTAGCCTCGCATGAAAGATCTGGCTCTGGGACACCTGCCTTCCTGTCAGCAGGTCTTTCTTGAGCCCTGGCTGCACAGAACTCACCACAGTTCTCCAACAAGCCCGGTGAGTGCCACACTCTGTGCCAAGCACTTCACATGCACTTTTGCAGAATCCTCAGAGTCACGTGTGAGACCCCCACCACCCATCTCCAGGCCTTTGCCCTCCCTGATTCCTTTGTCAAGAAAGCTATCTCCTAACTTTTCGATCACACGTACCCAGTGTGAATGTCCCTTCCTCTGTGAAGTGTTCCTTGACTACCAAAGTCAGTCCCTCCCTTTGTGTCCCTGGAAACCCAGCAAATGTTTCAGTTTGTACATGTCTGCAGTTATTTACACACAGAGACCAAACTCTGTGAGGCCAGAGTGCTATATTCCTGCTTCAGTGTTAAACTCCTGTTATAGTGTTAGGCCAGTGTTACACTCCTCTTTCAGTGTTATATTCCTGTTTCAGTGTTAAACTCCTGTTATAGTGTTACATTCCTGTTACAGTGTTACACTCCTGTTATAGTGTTACATTCTTGTTACAGTATTATACTCCTATAGCAGCCCTCTTAATGCAGCCCCAAGGCCACAGAGCCAGGCTTACTAACTGAACAACCCCGTCTCTCCCCCAACTCCACCGATCACAAGCAGGAGTCCTGGGCTCTGCCTGTACCACCAGCCCTTCCACTGCCCTTGCTCTAAACGTTTGCTTTCATTGCATCAGGCTGAAAAAAGAACAGTTTAGCTGTCCCCAGTATTGCAGCCAATGTGCCCCAACAGCTAGTGACTCCAGAGTGACACTGGCCAAGATATCTGTCCCACAGGGGGAGTGCCGACAAGTGCCATGTCAACAGACCTGCCAAAGATGTCTGGTGCTAATTCCTCTCCACAATCGGCCAAGTTGACAATGCACACAATGACTGAGTGAGGCCCCTAGCCAGAATGGTCTACTCAAGCTGCTGGCTTCAACGCCTGGGGGCAGCGCTCCATGACTCCCACAGCTGCCGCCACTGCTACTGTACCAGGGTCGGGTCCCAGCCCTGTGTATCTGCAGCAAGCAACAGCTCTTTCTTCCAGCTTTCTGTGGGCAAATGCAGCACCCTCCATCCAACCTATAATCAGCTCTCCATCTGGTCTGTTAACCCAAAACACCAGAAATGAAGGGATTTTGTGTGTGTGGAGCTATTACAGTGTTACACTCCTGTTAGTGTTATATTCCTGTTACAGTGTTATATTCCTGTTACAGTGTTACATTCCTGTTAGTGTTATACTCCTGTTAGTGTTACATTCCTGCTACAGTGTTACGTTCCTGTTGCAGTGTTACACTCCTATTACAGTGTTATATTCCTGTTAGTGTTACACTCCTATTACACTGTTACATTCCTGTTACAGTGTTACATTCCAGTTAGTGTTACACTCCTGTAACAGTGTTATCAGTGTTACACTCCTATTTCACTGTTACATTCCTGTAGCAGTGTTACACTCCTCTTTCAGTGTTACATTCCTGTTGCAGTGTTACATTCCTCTTAGTTATGCTGCTGTTACAGTACTACATGCTTGTTAGTGTTATATTACTGTTACAGTGTTACACTCCTATAGCAGTGATACATTCCTGTTACAGTGTTACATACCTATTAGTGTTACATCCCTGTTAGTGCTACACTCCTATTATAGTGTTACACTTCTGTAGCAGTGTTACATTCCTCTTATAGTGTTGCACTCCTGTTACAGTGTTACATTCCTGTTATAGTGTTATACTCCTATAGCAGTGTTGCACTCCTTTTATAGTGTTACATTCCTGTTACAGTGTTACATTCCTGTTACAGTGTTACCTTCCTGTTGCAGTGTTATACGCTTGTTACAGTGTTATATTCCTGTAGCAGTGTAACATTCCTGTTACAGTGTTACACTTGTTACATTCTTATATTCCTGTTATAGTGTTACATTCCTGTTACAGTGTTACACTCCTGTTGCAGTGTTACATTCCTGTCAGTGTTACACTCCCCTTACAGTGTTATACTCCTGTTACAGTGTTACATTCCTGTTACAATGTTATATTCTTACACTAGTGTTAAACTCCTGTAGCAATGTTATACTCCTGTTTTAGTTTGACATTCCTGTCAGTGTTACACTCCCCTTACAGTGTTACACTCTTGTTACAGCGCTATGCTCCTATTACAGTGTTACATTCATGTGGCAGTGGAGCTGTTACAGGAATGATGGGGTTTTGTGTTTGTGATCCAACAGGAAAAGGACCAGGACTGGTACACTTTCCCACAACTACCAGCAGCAGGGCTGGCTATCAGCTGGAAAATGTCCACCAAACCACAGCTAAGGGCATTTTTTTTTCTTTTTTGTAATGAAAGCTGGGGAAGGCAGGCCTGATTTGTTCACACTGAGTCTGTGCTGACTATAGATGAGAGGAATAGGATAAAGCAGAGGACAGATTTGGGACAAGACTGTAACTGCCAACAGGTTGGGGTGGTAAACAGGATGTTGTGATGCCATAGGTTTAGACTTAAGGTTTTAAGACCCCTCTTTTTGATCTGCAGCTTGTTAGCTGATGAACCTTTCCCATCTCCCCTCCCTGCCACCCCTGTAATTAAAGACAGCTCAGAATTTCTTATCAAACTCAACATTAAAGAGAAGGGACAAGTTTTAGAATAGTTGTGCTGGTGCCTGCCTGACCTTTCTCCGTGGAGGGATCATCTTTGCCAGGACATCAAGCCTCAGTGAAGACTGATGTCCACTCAGGCCCATATGGAAAGCCCAGGACTTATCTGACATCTGCCCGAGAGGAATACCTGGAGATTGACAGTGCTTCAGGCCCAGCACCTCTGATTCTGACTGAGGCAGAGGCCGATGTCTGCCAACAAAGTGGCCAGAAGACAGTCTGGATCCAAACTGCTGAGTAGAGAAAGGCAGGGTTGTTAAAATGCAGATTCCCAAGCCGATCCCCAAAATCTTCCAATTCTGAGCCTCTGCAGAAGGAGGTCCAGAAACTGCCTAATTCACAAGCCTCCACCCCAACCCTCAAGTTATTCTGGATTTGCCAAGCATCGCCTGCTGCTATAGTTAGGCCCTGAATCCCCCCCTCAAAGACCTGTGTTAAAGCCTCAAGGGTTCTGGGGGGCAGTGGTAGAACTTTGAGATGGGGCACTGGGGGGCCTCATAAGGGAACTATAAGGTTCTGGCTCTTTTTCTCTTTCTTTTGCTTTCTGTCCACAAGATAAACAGTTTTCCCTCCACCACCCCGCCACCCTCACCATTCCACATGGCTTCACTGCACACCCGGAAGCAAGGGAAAAATCAGTCATGTGCTGCAAGCTTTAAACCTATGAGCCAAAACAAACCTTTCATTTTTTTTAAGTTAGTTATCTCAGGGATTGTGAGATCTGCCTCACCCAACACCAAGAAGAAATCAACATGCTACCTGGTATGGTAGCAAATGGCTATAACCCTGCTACTCAAGATGCTGAAATGGGAAGATGATGAGTTCAAGGCCAGCATGGGCAACACGATAGACCCATAATCCCAGCACTCAGGAGGCTGAGGCAGGAGGACTGCCAAGAGTTGGCGGCCAGCCAGACTACAAAGTAAATTCAGGACAGCCTGAACTTCTTACTGAAATCTTGTCTCAAAAAGACAAAAGAGAAAAGGGCTGGGGATAGAGCTTAGCGGTGCAGCACCTGCTTGGCAAGAACAAGGTCTTGGTACCCCCCCAAAAAGAATGTGACAAAGAACAAATTATACTTTCTCTTCAGATGACTTCCTCTTGCACGGATCTGCTAACACCACTGACTGTCAAGAACACACCCAAAGGAAGCAGCTGCTGAAACCACAAAAAAGGAAAAGACTAGATCCATTGTGAAGATGTTGTCTCACATCCAGATGGTTTTATTTTTTTTTTGGTACTTTCTTGTTTGGTTTTCATATTGGTGGGTCTGGCTATCCAGCTTACAAAGCGCTCTTAGGTAAAAGACCCAGCCCACTCGCCAGGCCTGCGCTCAGGTACAAAGTGGGCGTGCCAGACAGTCAGCGAAGAAAGGGCTGCAGGCCGTCAGCTCCCCTGTTGCAGGCACTGTGACCTCCTGAGTTAGGGTAACCAGACAAAACCAGTCCTTTTGCCCCCCCCCCCAGAGCTGCTGAGGATTCTGGAAACTGCTGAGCACAGGGCAGGGGGCTGTCCAGCACAGATTCTGGCTACTAACTACCTGATGTGAAATTTTGAAAGAACTGCACATTTTTACTTTTTAAAAGATTTTCGCCTTGCAGTCTTCATGGAGATCTTCTGTTGGTGTTCTGGGGTCTTCAGTACTAGCAAAGACAGGTTTGTGGAATCACCACAGGATGCAGAAGAGAGACCAATAGCTTGAGAGGAAAAAAAACTGGAAAAAAAAAAGTAAAACAATTTTTTTTAATTAAAACGAAAAACAGAATATTCTGGCCCAGGTAGTGAATGTGTCTGATTTCTGTACTAGTTTCTGTAGTCAGAAGAATGGGTGGACTAGGCATGGTGGCTCATGCCTGGAATCCCAGCACTCGGGAGTTTGAGGCAGGAGGATCCTTGTAAGTTTGAGACCAGTCTGGACTGCAAAGTGAGCTCAAAGCCAGCCTGAACTGCCTAGTGAAACTCTGTCTCAAAAAGACCAAGAGAAGAAGAAGAATGGGTGGGAACCCCAAGTTCCTGAGTCCCAAGTGACCTCAGTGATTGAGCTTTGGGTGTGAAAGACAGAGAAGAGGAAAATGGCAGGAACGGCCCCTAGAACCCTAGATGACCCATGCATGTCATCTCGTATAGCCGCTCACCCTGGACTCACAGCTCATAACACCCCCAAATGGCCAGGACTCTGAGCAGCCTCCTTCCTCCCCAGCGATGCCTTGGCTCCCCTCTAACGCTTAGCACAGGCCTCTGCACAAATCTCACTGTTTATCAAGTGAGCCTGGTCAAGTGATCCCTCTGAAACAGCCTGGACTCCCCAGCTTACTTTGCTTTATGGCACTTATTGCTACTTCCCATTAAATTTTGTTTATTTGTCTTTTTGAGGAAGGGTCTCGCTATGCAGTGCAGGATGGCCTTGAGCTCGCTTTGTAGCCCAGGCCGGCCTCAAACTCGCAGTGATCCTCCTGCCTCAGCCTCCCAAGTGGGCCACCACACCCAGCTCCCATTAGATTTTATAATTATGTGTCTAATTTATCTCCCTAGCTAAAAACATTAAGGTTCAAAAACGGAGACATTTTTGTTTACAGTCAGGTCCCCAGGTCTTAGGACAATGTCCAACACATAATAAGAGTCCAGTAAATATTTACTGAGTGAATGAATGAACCTAAAGTTAGGGTTAAAGGGCCAGAGTTATAGCTCAGTGGCACAAGCACCTGCCTGGCAAGTGCAAGGTCCTGCGTTCAATTCCCAGTACCAAAAAAATGTAAAGTTAGGGTTGAGTTAGACACCAAGCAGTAAATATTTTACTTCAAAAATTGTGGACTCACCCAAAAGGTATGTGGAAACAGATGCAGTCTGGGGGATAGGTGAGGGGAAAAGATGTCACCTGGAGTAGAAACTGACCCATGGCTGCATTCTTGGAGACAGCACGGACACCGCTCACTTGGGTAAAGACCTGGTTGTAATTTCTTGTTACAACCACAAGATGGAACCATTGCTCAGAGTCTTAACTCTGAAACTAGAGCCTTTCCCTCCCCGCTGCCTTCTCTCCCTTCTTTCTCCCTTTCCCCTTCTCCCGCCCTCCCCTTCCTTCTGCTTTCCCCCCACCCCAGCCCTTTAACACAGACTTTCTGCTGGAAGTGAGCGACACCATAAGCTTTCCTGGAGCCTACAGAAACAGATCCTGAGATTGATATTTGAGCTTGCAAAGTACAGTGACCAGAAAGGCTGGGTGCGCCTGCTCTCCCTGGGCCCGAGCTCACAGTCCTGCTGTTCAGAGCCTGGCTGGCAGCTTGGGAGGCTTTGAGGGGGCGTCTGGCTGATCACCCTCGGCTCACACAGTCCTCCCCGCCCCACAGCACCCTCACCTTGCAGTGCCCCGCCTCAGATTCAGTACTTCTCCATCCTGAGCATGACCCTTGTGAAACTAAACACGGAGAGAACTCCTGCTGGGGCTTCTGAGACCTGCCCCACGCAAGCGGTTCAGCCTAGGGAACAAGCAGGCAGAAGCGTGGGGGTGGAGCCTGCCGTATTTTTCTAAGACTTTTCTAGTCAGGGAACAAATCTTCAGGGATAGGCAGGGCTGCAGGTTCATTCCAGCACAGGGTCAGGGCAATGAAAACATGAGACAAAAGAAACTTCAAAGCTCTGCCGCACCCTGGGCCTGCACAAAGCCCTTCCTGCTAGATGGTTCTGGCTGACACCCTGTGAGCACCTTGGGGACTGTCCTCTCCAGGCCAGGATTTGACAGGGCACGTAGCTGCTTGCTCACTCAGTGCTCCTGGGTTTGACAGTAAGCCCTTTAGAAGGAACCATCCGATGGTTCCCCTTTTTTTTTTTTTTTTTTTTTTCCGGGACCGGGGATCGAACTCAGGGCCCAACAGTAAGCCCTTTAGAAGCTGGAGTTTGATTCTAACTGTTCTCTGTCCTTAGGAGCAGGGCCCACTTCATCTCTGTAAACTGAGGCTGGAATGAAGAATGAATGATAGGTCGGTCATGGTGGTGCACAACTGTAATCCCAGCCCTCGGGAGGCTGAGGCAGGAGGATCGTTGTGAGTTCAAGACTAGCCAGGGCTACAAAGTGAGCTCAGGGTCAGCCTGAACTGCATAGTGAGACCATGTCTCAAAAAGACAAAAAAAATGAATGATGACCACAGTAATTCCAAGTACTCACGTCAGGCCTGCCCCCTTCTTAGACCCAGGCAAGCCCTGACAGAGCTGCTTTACAGGGAATGGTGAGAATTACTAATGCTGGAAGGTCACCTGGGGTGAGAATTAGGACAATCATTAATTTCTGCGGCCTAAAAGTGACTCATTTATCTCTGTTATGCACAGGAGTCAAAGGAGGTTTAGAAACAAATCTCCCAGTCTTCCCTCAACTGTAATAAATAATAAAAAGCTGCCAGGTCTCCCTTCCTGCCCTTCTCTTCCCTGCCCCTTCCTCTGGGTCCCAACTGTCCCTACACAAAACTGACGCTCTTCCCTCCACCCCACTGTCTCCCTTCTTTCTGAGAAGAAGGCAGCTCAAGCTGTTCCCTGCTGCCTCTGACCGCCTGGGCTAGTGTGCTACGGAAGGAGGGGTTCTGACCCGTGTCCCTAGGGAAGGGCACAAAGCCCAGGGCAGACACTAGGCTAGCTCTCCCTGGGAAGTTACTGTCATTACTTTGCCCATCTGTAAATACATCAGTTAGCCAGGTGTGGTGCACACACCTGTAATCCCAGCACTTGGGAGGCTGTGGCAAGGGGATCATTGGGAGTTAAGGCCAGCCTGGGCTGCCTGGCAAGTCCCTAAACCTAAAACCAAAAAACCAAAATCAATTGATCAATCCATGCCTGGGAAGGCTAAAAGCCTGATATCACTTATTAACTGCGTGACCTTGGACAAATTACTTGATCTTTTTAATCCTCACTTTCTCAAATGACTTGAATTTTGTAAGCCTCCATTTTCCAATCTGTGAAGTAGGGATAATCATCAAAGCCTGGCTTATGAGACTGAGGAGATAAAATGTATAAAGTGTTTACGACAGAACCTGTTGCAGAATGATGTCAGCTATTTCTGTCACTACCTCAAAGACCTCGTCTTATTCCCAACAACTGTGACTGGCGTACAGGCTGAGCCCTTGTGAGAAGGGCAGAGGAGAGGAGGTGCGCGGCACCACAGACTCCAGAACTACACCACTGACACGTGCTGTGGGGTGGACCCAGCTCGGTTCTGCAAGTGTGGCACTGCCGATGCCTTCGTTGTGCGGCCTCGCTCTGAGCACCCGAGAGTGTTTGGCGCTATCTCTGGCCTCTGTTCACTAACTCCAAGGCAGCCTTTTAGTGCAGACAGCGGTAACGTCTCCAGACATTGTTGCCTGGGGTACAAGTTTGCCCTGGGTGGAGGAGCACTGGTCTGGGAAGATGGGCACATGGGAACATCCCCGCAGGGGCAAAAGTGGCAGGGCTGGCAGGGGACGGGCCTAGCTCCGGGGTGGAGTTCAGAGGATGGCCTTGGAGAGGGACCTGTGGGTGGCCCTAGTAAAGATGCTGCACAGCTTCCTCGGAAGGTGAGGCTCTGCATTTCCCACAGCCAGGGCCAAAATACAAAGCCCTGCCAAGCCCCAGGAAGCCTCACCAAGGAATGGCTCCTGGCGGGACAGAACTCTCACAGGACAGACCCTGCACCGGGTCTCATCCTGGGGCCAAGCATGGAACCAGCCCGGTTTTGCCACTCGCTCATGGTGTGACTTTGAGCAAGTTGCTCAGCCTCCCTACGCCCCAGAATCTTTGTCTGGAAAAATGAAGATAATAGCAACGTTTCCATTACTGTTTTGAGAATAAAATGTTGCATGTTGGCAAAGGACTTAGAATAGGGCCTGACCCATGGCAAACACTGTGAAAACCGCAAAGGCAGCTGCAACTGGCAGGAGGCACAGCCCTGTGCATGAAGAGAGGCTGGGCCTGTGCCCTGAGATCTCAGTGGACCGCTCTCCTCTGCACCCGCCAGGTGCAGAGGGGACAGTGAGCCCCTGGACCCCCCGCGTGCAGAGCTGCTCTCAGGGACACTTTGCTGGATCAGGGAGAAGGCTCAGAGCAAAGGGCTCTAGAACTTCCCACTCCCTCTCTGCGGATTTCTTTCATTTGAAGGTATTGGGACGAAAACCTTTCCTTCTCCCAGTTTAGGTTCGAGCCAGGCATGTGGTACTCACCTATAATCCCAGCACTTGGGAGGCTGAGGCAGGAGGATCATTGAGAGTTCCAGACCAGCCTGGGCTACAAAGTGAGCTCAAGGTCAGCCTGAACTGCATAGCGAGACCCTGCCTCAAAAAGTAAAAAAAAAAATTTAGGTTTGAGTAGAGGGTCTGGTGAATTAACTAGTAAGATTAATATGAGAATAGACAGGTCTCTTCCTGCACGGCCACGGGTAAAGGTTTCCATGTCACCTTTACAAAGAGGGAAAGGTTAGGTTTCAAAGGGTAGATGGCTTTGGTGGGACTTGTATGTTTTTCTGGAATGTCCCCAAGACTGGAGACCCTGGGCAGGGAGGAGGAGTGTGGTGGAACATTGCTTCAGACAGATGAGAGAAGCTGCCTTAAGGTTTCTTTCCACATCTGCTGTTAGAACTCTGGTCCTATAAAGGGAAGTAGCTGAGGCGTGAAGGAAGGAAGGAGGAGGGAGTGGCTGTGATCTTTCAGGAACCTCAATATTTCCTGTCTGGCAGAGGAGGCAAAGCCCGGTGCCTGGAAGCACCCCCTAACGTGCAGGCAAGGACCTCACTTGGAGCGGCCAAGGGCATCGGGTACAGGGCCCAGTCCTATGTAACAAATTGTCCTCCAATTTAACAGTTTCAACAAACAAAAACAACATTTATCATCGCTAACAGTATCTGAGAGGCAGGAATTTGGAAGCAGCTAAGATGGGTGGTTCTGGGGTTGTGGTCAAGATGCTGAACAGGGCTGCTGGCAGAAGGTCGCCCTGTGGTGACACCTCAGCCAGCTGCTGGCAGCTCCTTACCTCCCGGACCTCCCAGAGCCTCCCATGAGCATCCTTCAAGGCTGGTAGCTGGCTTCTTCCAGAGCGAGCAGCCCAAGGCAGAAACACGACACGGTAATGTTTTTGAGCTGGCCTCAAATCACAGAGCATCACTCTGCTTTATACTGCTGGTCTCACAGACCACCCTGACGCTCTGTGGGAAATGAGGCAGGGGCAAGAGAACCAGGCGATGGAAACCGCTGGCACCATCGTACAGCCTGCTGCGCCCACACTGGGCTCCGCTCCACCCCGAAGCTCTGCTTTGCCCTCTGACTGACAGGCATGCACTGGCCTGGGACTCAGCACGCCCCTGCTGGCCCTGTCGGCCTCCTCGCTGCAAGGCACAGCCGCTCAGAACCGATGGGTCATGTTCACTGAGGGGAACACACAGCCCCCGAGGTAAGGCCAGGAAATGCGACCCTCACCCCGAGACCAGGGACATGGGGAGAAGGCCTGAGTTTCAGAGGAAAGGGACATGTGGGGCTGAGCCCTGGACCCAGACACACGAGCTAAGGCCAGCTGCCCCGCGTGCAGCCACTGGCCCTGCTCTTCTGCGCAGCTCCCTCGCCCCGCTGCTCTCGGCCTGCCGACTGCATCTGTCCTCCCAGACGTGGCTTCCAGAGCTTCAGTCCCACGAAACCACTGGAGGCCCCTTCCCACCTCCCGCGGCTCCCACCGGGGCAGTCCCGGGAGCTCTCACACTTACATGCCCCTGTCCCGCTTTGCTCAGTCACTGCCTGTTCCCCACGAAGCAGCCTGAGGGGCAGGCAGCACAGGACCCAGCACAGCACCGCTGTGTCTCAACACTGGACACAGCAGCTCTGGGATGGAGGGGTGAAGGAGGCGGAAAGGGCAGTGGGCTGCAGGAAACGGGGTAATTTGTCCTGTCTCCCTGGCCCCTTCGTTCCTCCAGATCTAAGGGCGTCGTTTAGCAGTGAGGTTCTGAACCTCTCTGGTCTGTCCCCACGTGACAAAAAAGCAGGGCCATTCTAGCCTCAGCTGAATGACAAGCCCTGCGAGAAGAGCTCTTGGCACTGAGGGCAGAGACCAGAGGACCGGAGGAGGAGTGTTTGTCCTCCAGTCCCAGCGGCTTCCCCAGGCGGGGCGGGCAGTGCCTCAGTGAAGCTGAATGTCTGCGATTAAAGTGGGTCAAGGCCATGACACTGGCGAGCACAGGATGACACTGCTGTCCGGAGAGATCCCAGGCGGTTGAAGTTTCTAGGGAACCCAACTTCCCCTGTGCTTCCTGGCCACCGCCTAGCCACGCCAAGGGACCCCTTCTCTGCCATCTCTGGGCGCACAGGAGAACTCGGGGTGTCCACCCTCCTCACAGGCGATAAATATCAACCCAACCTGTGCTTTGTGTAGTTCTCTGCTCAGAGCGAATCAGCCATATTCCGTGGTTCGAGACACCCCGCGTTGCCGTAGGCCGGGATCAATTCTTTCACTCTTTTTGCTGTGATTATGTCTTCTCTTGGCATCTAAGGCTGATGTTAGTATTATTTTGTGCATATTTCTTAAGTCTGCAGAAGCGAGCCACGCCTGTAATTGCAACACTCAAGAGGTGACGGCAAGAGGATCACAAGGTTGAGGCCACCCGGTGCCACATCATGAGACTCTGTCTCAAGACACACAAACAAAGAAGCCTGCATGGCCCTTGGCCTACACCCCTCACGCTTCTCACTTTTTTCCAGTCCAGCGACGCTTGGAGGTTGCTCTAAGCCGACAGAAGGGCAAGCTTTTTGGCGGCAGCACCTGGCACTGGCGCAGCTGGGTGGGAAGATCTGTCTATGCTCAGCGCCCCTCAATGCGTCCAAGGTTGCTTCTCAGAGGTTACACGGGTGACATTCCCAGAGTTTCTGATTTCTTCACCGTCAGCCATGCTTGACACCCAGCTTCTAAATACCTGCCTGTGTGACAAGGGCAAGCTCTGCGCCCACACCTTAGCCATGCCGGCTTTTCCTTCCCAGTTCCATCTGCCACTCTCCCTGCTCAGAGCGTTCTGTTCCCACCGCTCCAGGGAGGCAGCTGATGAGAGAAAGCAGAAGCAGGAGGGAACACTGGTTCTTTCTGGCTTTTGAGTTTCCAAATTCGGGTCCTTAGGGGAGCTGAAAGGATTCGCTGTACGAACAGGTCTGGGAGGAAAACATGGGCAAAGAATGCAGAGCAAGCAGCGCGTTGGCTGCTGAAGAGAGCGAAAGGGAGGGCGGGAACGTGCTCGTCGGGACAGTGGCCAGGGATGTGGCTGAGGCAGGAGTGTGCACAGGACACGGGTCAGTTCAAGCATGCGGGGTGGGGGGTGCATACCTCCCTCCTAATGCTCTCCAGCTCCAGCTGGTTGTTGTACCGAGGGTTCCCCTGTCGTTCCGTGTTTCCATGAGAAGCTAAGCTCGGAACTGTTAAGTAGCAGCGCTCCTTTAAAAAGCATTACCAAACCAGGCACGGTGGTGCACACCTGTAATCCCAGCACTAGGCAGGCTGAGGCAGGAGGATCACTGAGTTCAAGCCCCAGAACGGCCTACATAGTCAGTTCAAGGCCAGCCTGGACACCCTGTCTCAAAATACAAAATAAAAATAAATAAATACATAAATAAATAAGATAAAAAGAAAAGGCAGTATTGTAGGTTAATGAGGTGGCACACTTCTATCATCTCAGCTACTAAGAAGGCTGAGGCAGAAAGATCACAAGTTTGAGCCCAGCTGGGATAGTTTAAAAACTTAGCAGGACTCTGTCTCAAAAATGAAAAGGAGTGGGGATGTAGCTCAGTGGGAAGACCTTGGGCTCAGTTCCCAAGGCTACAAAGAAAGAGAAGGAGGGCAAGGGTCAGGGGGAGGAGAAGAGAGAGGATGAGGTGGATACATTATTGTGGCCAGACACAGTGCTGCACGCCTGTAATCCCAGGCACTCAAGAGGCTGAGGCAGGAAAATCTCAAGTTCAAACCTAACCTGGGCAACTTAGTAACTTAGAAAACCCTGTCTCAACATTTAAAATAAAAGTAGAAGGCCCATTGTGAAGTCCTTGAGTTCAGTCTGTAATACAAAAAAAAAAAAAAGCATCATTATGAAAACTTCAAACATATTTAAAAATATTGTGAGTATCATGATCCCCTTGGTACCACCACCATGTCTCAACAGTAATTGACAATGACCGATTTGATTCCTACCCACATCCCCATCCGGAATTATATTAAAATAAATCCCAGACTTCTTCACTGTCTTTGTAAAGACAAGGACTCTTGTTTCTATGCAGCAGTATCATCCCTAAGCTAAATCCCGATACTTTTTTATGTGTAGAGATGGACAGCTCGCCACCGCATGCCACAGCTCTGCTGGAAAATGCAGCTCTTGAGTGAACCTAAACACAGCACCAGTAAAGAACTAAAAAAGCGAAGTTTAATACCACAGAAGATGGTTTATTGGGGGAAAAAAAGAGATGGAAAAGAAAGGACAGACAGGTGCTGTGGGGTGGCATGGGGCATCCGTGCCGAATGCCCCAGCGTCCTCCCCTCCGTCTCTCCGTGGCCGCTTGTTGCCCTCTGATCTGCTCTCTGGACTGTCTTTGAGCTTAACCCCAGCACGTCTGCCGACATTCTTTTTGGCTATTTCCTGTCCCTTTGTAATGAACAAGTGAAGGAGGAGGCCTTGTTGCCTAAGTACAGGGGACGGGTGTACAGGAGTGTCTGCGGGGCAGTACTGCACCGACGTTAGAGGGAGCGCTGCGTACCTGTGAGCGTAGGTGTGAGCGCGGTATCATTAAACAGCGGCCCTTAGGTGGCTGGCTGTCCCTTATCTCCCTTGTATTCTGGTAGGTGGGGGAAGGGAGCTGGTTTTACTGGTCCTTAAGTTTCTGGCTTCCTTAGTGTGAACTCTTCTGGATAAATCTTAAGTTAATTGTGCTACTTGGCGCCTCTGTCTTTTGTCTTTCTAATTGTTCTAACTGCAGAGTCTACCTGTAGAGGCAGAAACTGCTTTTGGTAAGTTTTTCCTATTGACTTGAAACTCGCTAAGGCCTTCATCCTATCTTTTCCTTACCTGTGGGGTCTCCTAGCCCTGCAAAGGCAATGTTAGAACTTATTAACTGTCTGAAAAAAAAATTTCTTTTTTGAGACAAGGTCTTACCAGGTAATTCAGGGTGCTTCTGAACTCACTCTATATGCCAGGCTGGCCTTGAACCTGCAGTAATCCTCCTGCCTCAGCCAAGCGCCAGGATTTCAGGCATGTGCCACCATGTCCACCCTCACAGAAACTTTTTTATATGAATTTTATATTTATTCGTGCTGAGGATTGAAACCAGGGCCTCACACACACTAGGCATGTGCTCTAGCACAGAGCTACCAGCCCTAATTTTGTTTTTTACAGTTTGTCTGAAATAGGATCCATACCAAGTTCATGAATTGAGAAAGACAGACATATTTTTAAGGCTCCTTTCATCTGTGGGTTTATTCTCATCCTTTCTCCATTGTATTTCCTAAAGAAGCAAAGCCTATTGTCCAAGTCTGGACAACAGAGTTTCTTGAAATCTGAGCTTTGCTGGTATCATTTGACATGGTCCTCTTTTGCATTTCCTGTAAGTTAGTATTTAGATCTAAAAAGGGCAAACATTTTTTTAAAGTGTTCATAATCTTTTCAAAAGCATGTTGAAATACTGAACCAAACAAAATTTAAGCTGGACTGGATTTAACCTGCATGCTGTTTGCTGTCTCTGGCAAGGAGAAAGGATTTGGGACCTGGTGTCCTAGCTGAGCCCCAGGAAGAGAGCAGAATCCCAAATGGCTATGTAGTGTCAGAACCTATGCGGGACGTTAGCATCATTTCTCCCTTTCGAGGTAGAATCCCAGCAGAGAGGTGGAAAAACCCCAGGGAAGAGGAGTGGTACCGAGGTTTGTCAGCTTTGCATGGAGACTCACAGGGCCTCAGGCACCACCCAGGCAACAGGCACCCGCACCTCCACAGCCACTGAGGTCTCCCATTCAGCCGCGACATCAGCCAGGCTGGTGTTCAGGACACCTCAGCAGAATGGGAGCTGCTACTAAAGTTATGATGCCTCAAGAAAAACAAAAAAGCTTGTGCATCTTCCTCCCTGGAGCTTGTGGCTGAGAGGGGAGGCCCCTGACCCCCAAGAGGCCCCTGCAGCAGGCCTCAGAGCCTAAATCTGGGGCAGCGGTCCCCTACCTGCAGTAGAAAATGACTGAGATGAGGGGGACCCTCCCGGTCTCTAGTGATTCTGAAAATCCTCTTCTCCTGGTGGTGTTTGTGGCTGTTGCTGCTGCTGCTTCTGCTGTTCTTGTTCTTATTGTCTGACACTGGGGATTGAACCCAGGAGCTTTTACTCTGGGTCACGACCCCAGCCCTTTTTATTTTTATTTTTGAGGCTGTCACTAAGTTGCTCAGACTTGTGATCCTCCTGTCTCAGCCTCCTAGAGTGCTGGATTTACAGGCCTGTACCACCAAGTCCATCTGCTCATTTGATTTGATCAAAATATTCTCCATGATTTTCTGGGTTTGCTCTTTAAAACAAAACTACGAGTATACCACATAATTGATGTATTAACAGGTTTTGTTTTCCATTCTGAACTGAGGCTTTTTGATTTCAGCTGAAGAATTTTGACTATGTTTACTATTATGTTTAATCATTTCCTAGCTTCATGTTTTGTTTTAATTTTTATATTTCCTCATCCTTTTTCCATGATGTCTTTTGTTTATTCATATCTTGTAAGTACATGTGGTAATAGGCAATTGATTCAAAATAAACAATGAATATTTTCTTTCCTATATTTAGCTCTAACTAATAACAATCAGAATTTTCAAGTCTCTGAAAAAAAGTGTTTTGCTTTTACTGTCTACTGAATAAAGGCAGGAAGTATTCAAAAGAATGAAAAGAAAATATGCAAAGTATGTAAAGACATATTTAATAGTAAAGTATGAAAATATTGAATATATATGATCCCAAAATATCATCACAAAATGCATAAAGTGAAAATTGGTGGGGTTGGGCATGTAACTCCCTATGCATGGGGCCCTGGGTTCAATTCCCAGCACCAAAAGAAAAAAACTGGCAAAAATATAAGAAAATTTCTGGTTTTTTTTTTTTTTTTTTTTTTTTTTTTGGTGCCGAGAATTAAACTCACAACCTCAGGTTTGCCAGGCAAGCACTCATGCCCCTGAACTATATCCCTGCCAAAAATTTCATTTTAGAAAAGAAATTACGGTAAGAAATTTTAATCTCTTCCTCAATTAAGATTGAATTCAGCTGCATAATAAAAATCTCAACATGGCAGCTCAATCAAATGAGGTTTTCTTGAAGTAACAAAAAAATCTGATACAAGGCCTCCAGGCCTGATATAAAGGTTGCAGAATTTATCAAGTCCTGAGTACTTCATGCCCCACTACATGTCGTGCGCTCTTCTTGACCTCATTCTGTAAGATACCTACTATGTCTCCAGACACTGATTCTGCATTCCAGGTAGAAGGGAAAGGATTGGAAGAAGTCACATGCCAACAACTGAATTAGTTTCTCTTGATTAGAAAAACATCTTTCATAGAAACTTCTCATAATAGCCTCTCTTTTAGAACTCACTGGACATCATCTAGGTTCATTACTGCTTCTGGTTGCAAGTGCGGTAATTAGTTTTGCTGCAGGGTACATTGCTATCTTGAACAAAGTTTGGATTATCAGTAAACAAGTGTTATGGGCCGAACATGCCCCACACCATGTGGAAGGCTCAGACTCCCCTGTGATGTTATTCAAAGATGGGGCTGTGATGTTATTCAAAGATGGGGCTTTCGGGGGGCACTGTGTGTAGAATGGTCATGAGGTGGACACTCATGGGATTAACACCTGTGTGTGAAGAGGAAGAGAGCGCTCTCACTCCCAAAGTGCACCAAACACGTGTGCAGCAACAGGCTGCTCTCTGCAAGCCAGGAAACGGGTCTCCACCAAACCACACATCTGCTACCACTTTCATCTTGGACCTCCCAGTCTACAAAACAGTGACAGGTAAATGCTGTTTAAGTCACCAGTTTAATGGTATTTTGCTATAGTAGCACAAGCTAAGACAATCAGCAAAAAACAAATCAGGAAAGGCATTACAGCATGGAGACATTAGAAATAAGGAACCATGAGCCGGGCGTGATGGCACACACCTGTAATCACAGCACTCTAGAGGCTGAGGCAGGAAGATCCTTGCAAATTGGAGACCAGCCTGGACTACAAAGTGAGCTCAAGGCCAGCCTGAACTGCAGAGCAATACGCTGTCTCAAAAAGACCAAAAATAAAAAATAAATTTAAAAGTTTAGACTTATATATTGTAAAAAAAAATCCTTGTTCTTTTCATTCATATGTCCAAATGTTCTATGTTGTTGTGTTTTTATTTTCTGTTTTTCCTATGTTGGTTGACACCTCCTTTCTCAATACAAATTTTTTGAATTATGGATTTGCTTTTCAAACACTTGGCTTTTGGTTTTATTTACTGAGCCCACAGAAATCATTTTTCAGTTTCAAAATTATCTCCTTCTGCTTTTATTGCCAAACTTTTACTTTGGGTTGACTACTCACTCCTTTCCTAATATCTTAAATTCAATTTTTTTGAAAAAAATGTTCTTTTTAAAACCACAAAAAAATTTAAGTCAGAAGATTTTCTAAAAGTACTTCTAAATACGTTCCATCAAGATTACTGTGGCATATTTTAACCATCACTGTTTTTGAACAAATACCTTGTTTTGTTTTTTATTTCCTTTTCAATTCAATTGTTGATTCAGTAAGTATTTTTAAATTTCCAAGAAGTTGGTTTGTTTTTGTTTTGCTTTCTACTTTACTTTTTATCCTATTTTGGCCAGAGCATATAGCACACATTGCTTTTTTTTTAATCAATTGAGATTATGTTTGTGATCGGGCATGTGGCAGATGAGACCATCTGGCTCTATGCCATGAACAGAAAAAAATTATATGTAGTACAAGATATCCACTAATTTCATCTCTAAGATACTTTTTTATTGGGGCTCTGGCCTAGGACCACTGATCTGCTCTTCAAAGGTACAACGACAGACTAAAACACAGACAAAATGCATATACTTTAGTTACAAAGGGCACCAGGATGGTCAAGGCCCAGGGATGGGCTGGGACCACAGTGCATGATGTCTTTGGTTTTCATGAGGTGCACAGCTTCATTAGGGGTGTGCTCGTGCTACAGAAACCAGTAGGGGTGAACTGCTGATGAGGTCAAGGTTCAAGAATTGAGGAACAATGCATTTTTGGAAAAGCACAGAGGAACAGATCATGGCTCACTGGTAACCTGATTGTGTGCTTGCTGCGGCTGCTGAGCTAGACGGAATTTGCATGAGTCAAGTCTTCAGCTGCTCCGGTCTTGCTCTGAGGCACCAGAACCTCACAGGCTGTTCGCTGGCCTCGGCTCTGGCCGTTGGCTTGAATGTTAGTCTGCCCTTAAGCCAGCCGCAGGTCTTACCACAAGTCATGTAGGCCTAGGCCAGGCCCCTATTTTTGTGCCAATGTATTAATATTAATTAATGCCTGTACTGGGTCAGGCTGGTTACAAAGGGCACCAGGATGGTCAAGGGGATGGTCCCCTTTTCATAAGTAGGCAAGGGGGCCACAGTAAGTGCTAAGGAGTTCCTTGGGTAGAGGTGGTGGGGCTGACATACAGACCACAAGGAATAAGCAAACTCCTGGGTCCTTACCCAGTACTCTTCAAAGCTTGATTTGTGTTTTCTTCTGAAGCAGTCAGGGACAAAAGTAGTTCTTGAACAAAAACCAAAACAAAACCGAAAAAAAAAAAACAACTTCACTATGGCCTATGAATGCCCCGTGGGTAACTGAAAGTGGAACAAACTTGACCTTTATTCTGTAAAACTCTGTGTCAAATTCATCTCAGTACTACATGCCACATGTTACTCGTTTAGTAAGTGTCGTCTACAAGTTGGCCCTCGATGTACCCAGACTTTCTCATTAATTTTTAACGCTGAGGAGCCCAGGGTAAGAGATTTACAGGGACATTCAGCTCTGACCAGAAATCGCCCTGAACCAAGAGTCACTCGGATTCCAGTGGGGCCTCCTGTGATAAGATTGCACTTCAAGCTGTGAGGATCCTTATTCGAACCAAACTGCCCTGCCACAAGGATTCCACCTGAGCCACGAAACTAGGACTAAGGTAAAAATCCCCTGGGCCCTGGCCCACCTCAGCTAATCCTTGCAAAGGTGGCCTCCTGCTCTTGTGGGTGGCCAGTCTGCCTTTCATCAGAGAGCACCCCCTGCTCATATGGGATCTGTGCCATTGTCTCTCTTAGTTTCCCATGAAAGCTTTTGCCTGTAAATTCATCCTGTGACTTTAGCATTTCCATTATCACTAAAGCAAGGACCCACCCTAGTCTGTGACAGGGACTGAACAGGGTGGGGCACCTCTCACCTAATTTGGAAGAGCTGCTGAACTAGACCGGAGGACCCGAGAACAGCTGGTGTGATCCACCAGGTTCACAGACAGGGAACTACGCAGCCAGTCCTATTTGGCGCAGGCTCCCTAGGGGCTGACTCAACTAGCAGGCCAAGGCCCAGAGGCTGACCTCATCAGCACTGCCGCAGGTCAGATATGCTCAGTCAGAGAGAAGCCGAGAGACAAGGAATAGAGTAGGTCTTGACTAAAATGTATGCGTCTTGGCTGGGCGTGGTGGTGCACGCCTGTAATCCCAGCACTTGGGAAACTGAGGCAGGAGGACTGTTGTGAGTTTGAGACCAGCCTAGGCTACAAAGTGAGCTCAATGCCAGCCTGAACTGCATAGCGAGACCCTGTCTCAACAAGACAAAAAAAAAAAAAGTATGGGTCTTGGCTGGGAGTGTTGTTATATGCCTAGAATCCTCAGAGACTTCAGTATGGGGAGAATCCATATTATAATAGTATTGAATCTTTTTTTTAATCTTTTGATTAAAAAAATTTAGAATCTTTCCACTTATTTAGTTCTTCTTTAACTTCTATCAGCAATGTCTTATAGTTTTCAGTGTACAAATCCCACACAGCTCAGACTGACCCCTGGCAAGCCGTCCGGATGAATTTGACTTGCAGCAAAGCTGAGATTATTTTCTCTAAATCACCACTCTTGCTAGAAAAGTACCTGCCAGGATAAATTGTGCAAAAATATATTCCAAAGGTAAATGAGAATTTAGAAAACCCAAAAGCAGGGGTAGTCACTCACATGAGTTAAACCAGTTGGGTTGAGTAGATTAATATAAAACACAACTAATCTAAAGCACAACTGTATCATCCCTGAGAAAAACTACAGCAGTTAGCGCCATGCTCCTGGGTGTTATGGTTGATACATTGTGTCAACTTGGGGAGTCTAGAGTTTTCGCTACGTGACTCAGCAGTACTGAATCTTGGGGTAAAATGGACATGCTCTTCCCCTTCTGGGATGTCGTTTATTGTGTTAATTTGAGAAGTTTCAAGGTTAACTGTGTGACTCAGAAGGGAGCTAGGGTGCTTACTTTGTACACATCCTGAGCCTGTGGAAGAGGAGGGCGTGGAGATTGTGTGAGAGCTACATGCCTCCTGGGTGAGGGTAGCCTGTTTACAATGTAAGGGAAGGAAAAGACTGCTTACCCACCATTCTTCCTTTTTGCTTTGGTTGTTTTTGCCATGTTCTGCCGCCATGAACATTTGCCCTCTGCCATGTGCCACTCTGCCTCTGAGCCAGCCAAGTATGGACTGAAACTGCCACAAACTGTAAGCTAAATAAACCTTTCCTTCCTTCATTTTGGGTATTTTGTCTCAGCAATGACAGAAAAGTAACCAAGACACTGGGATACTCTTCTGTGTCCCCAAGACTCTTTACCTAGGCAACGGGACAATGTAAGTGCTTGGACAGACTGTCCAGAGAAGTGCTACATGAAGGTCTAAAGAACTCAGCGAGCCACTATTATCTGTTGAAACCGCTTTCTTGCCTTATGCTAAAATTAGCTGTCTGTGGGATGCTGGTCACACAACGAAACTGAGCAAACTAACGATGATGTCACTGCGTATGTAGTTTAACTTTAAAAACCCATCTCTGTGTGGTAAGCCGGGAAAACAACCCTAGGGAGAGGATGGGAGGTAAGAGGCCAGGTGGTTGCCACTGGACCTGCATCTTGGTGAGGCACCATGAGGGATGGAGTTGCTGCTTGTCCAGCCTGTTCCCCTGGACCTCCTGGTGAACATATCCCTTTGGCTGTCCCTCAGACCTGGGATCCCATCCATACTGGGCACCTAATATGCACTAAGTGAGAATTCTAATTATATCAGTGGATTCAACTTATGTTTTTTAAAAATCATGTACATCCTTATGGACTTAACAGTTATTTATGCAAATGAAAAAAAATGGTCTGAAAGTCTTAGTGCTTTCTCAGGAGAGACAAGAGGTTGGAGGGAACAGTTGGGGGAACTGCTTATCTCCTTTGCCTTTTCCAGTGATAATGTATTAGTGCAGTACTTATATAATAACACAAAATTTAAAATAGCACCTATGATCCCATCTTGTCAAATTACTGATATATTTGTGTATGTACAAAATAGTTTCAAAAGATGAAAAATAAAAAAGGTAATTAGAAACTTAATAGGCATTATGTATAGATGGGTAAATTACAGAGGACATTCATTGTGGTTTCTTCTTTGCTTGTTTTGTTTTGGTTTTGTTTTATTTTTTGAGACAAGGTCTTGCTGTGGAGTTCAGGATGTACTTGAACTTAATATGTGCCCTGGGCTGGCCTCAAACTCCTGATGATCCTCCTGCCTCAGCCTCCCAAGTGCTGGGATTACAGGCGTGCACCACCACACCGGGCTTCACTGTACTTTTTTTTAAGCGTTAATATTTTATAAATGAACATTTTAATTTTTATAATAAAGGAATCCTTTATAATAAAAAGTATCCTTATTTTGAAAAGAACTAAACAGAATCTAAGCAATATTGTTCACGACATCAAAAAGCATACTTTCAAAACTAAGGAGAAACAAAATACAAACAAATGGAGAACACATTATGTTTCTAACTGTACTTTATAGTACATTTGCATCTAAGTGTAATAAGGATAAACCTTCCCATGCTACAGTTTATTATAACATCAAGTAGCTTTTCAGAGAAACATCTTCCTGTTAAAATATTTCCTTCTCCTGTTATGAAATCACTAATCACGGTAAAACAAATAAAAAATACAGAGAGAGGGAGGCCTTCTTTTCCCACGAGTCAGGGAAACTGCCACAGCACCAGCCCGGAGCCGTCGGTACAAGTCCTCTAGTCGCTGTGGAGTGGGAGCTGGAGGGGGAAGGACAGCGACAGGTGCCTCTCCGAAACCAGGGTCTAGAAGATGTGGCAGCACAGGCCGGCCCGGAGACGGGGCTGGGGAGCTCCGTAGAGAGCAGCCAGCAATGCAGAGCAGCAGGATCTGCACCTTGCTGAACTTGCCGCCGGCGGAAAGGGAGCCTTGTGGGGCCTGCGGGTGAGGAAGGAGGGAGTAGTGACCAGGAGGAGGAAAGGGAGACCACCAGACTGCATCCGAGGCGTGCGAGTCTGGACCACAAGGGCTTCCTCTACACTAAGTGCTGCAGGGAGAGGGTCCTCAAAAAAAGGGGAACAACGGAAAGAGTTTGTAAAACAGCCAAGACAGGCTGGACTTGGTGGCACGCCTGTAACCCCAGCACTTCGGATGCTGAGGCACAAAGATCGCTACAGGCTGCTTTGAGATCAGCCTGGGCTACATAGTGAGAACCTGTCTCAAAAAAAAGATCATGACTGAAGGACCTGTACCGACTGAGTTTCCTTCAGTTAAGCACAATAGGCAGGATTTCAGAAATGTGAAACCCTGAGCTGGAAGCCTTTCTGTCCACCTGAGAGATGAGTCAAAGTAAACTCTACAATAAAGAACCTCAGTGTGTTACATCCCAGCGCTGCCATAACAAAACACACAAACCGGGTGGCTTAGAACAACAGGAAGGCATCCTCTCCCAGGTCTAGAGCCTAGAAATAGGAAGTAGAGGTGTCCACAGGGCCGCGCTCCTGAAGGAACAGGGAAGGCTCCTTCCTTGCCATGAGCAGTTTCTGGGACAGCCAGATGTTCCTCAGCTTATGGCAACAGACCTGCCCGGCTGGTGCAGCACTCGAGTCCCTGAGCCTGCGTGTTCTTCCTCTGTGCATGCCATGTCCAAACTTCTGCTTTTCATAAGGACATTAGTCACTCCTCTGTCTCCTCTAGTGACCTCATTTTAACTTGATTACCCCTGCACAGATCCTATTTCCAAATAAGGTCACATTTTGAGGATTGTAACTTTTTGGGCCCCTGGGATGGGGGGCACGATCCAGTCTTTAATACTGGGACACCACAGACGCGGTGAACAGTCTGTCCATGAAAGACAAAACTAAAAAACAACAGCAAGAAAAATAGTTAGAGAGCAAAAAGGAGCCAGGCATAGTGGTACACGCTTCTAATCCCAGCACTCGGGAGGCTGAGTCAGGAGGATCGTTACAAGTTCGAGGCCAGCCTGGGCTACAAAGTGAGTTCAAGATCAGCCTGAACTGCATGGTGAGACCCTGTCTCAAAAAGACAAAAAAAAAAAAAAAAAAAGGCACGAGAGGGCCTGGGATACAGCTCTGTGACACAGCGCCTGCCTGGCAAGCACAAGGCCCTGAGTTCGACTCTCGGTACCAAAAAAAAAAAGAAAAAGTTAATAAAAAGGAATGAGATAAATATTAACAATGGAACATAGAAAACCTAGTAGGCCATAGGATGAGATACAAGTATGACGGTTCTTCATATTTCACACTAGGAAGTCAGTAGCTATCGCTTAAACTTGTCTACAAAAAGAATGAAAAGCAGGGGCTGGAGAGGCCTAGCTCCGCAGAATGGACATCAAGCACATGTGAGGACATAGGTTCAGTTCCCAGCACCACAACAAATACACAAACCATAGCAAATTCAATCTTTTTTTCCATAATTCTGGAATCGGCTGGGCGTGACAGCACAGGCCTATAATCCCAGCACTCAGAAGGCTGAGGCAGGAGATCACCACGAGTTCAAGGCCAGCCTGCAGTACATAGTGAGACCCTGTCTGAAGAAAACCAAGCCTCCCCCGCCAAAATTCTAGAATTACTCTTCCAAGAATTATTATCTCTTGTGCTGAAGAAGTAAGCAACTTAGTCATCCTGAGTTTTTCTTGTTTTTCTGTTAAATTCAAATCAAATATTTAAAGTCTTCATTTAAAATAATATGCAGGGTATTTATTTTTATGCAAAGTATTAAAATTTTAGCCTATTGTTCTTTCTGTATATTCATCTACATATAGAGTCTCACGTTGTGTTTTATAAACGTTGGGGATGCTCACCTCCACTCAGGTTTACAGTGAGGGTTTCTGTTCCTTTGCTGTACTTTTCTATTTTACTTACCTTTTTATAATAAATACGTGTTTTTGAACAAAAGTAATAAAATTTTTCTCCTTTCTCCCGTCTCTGACTCCTCTCTCCCCTCCCATCCCCCTCTTCCTCCCTCCCCTCTCCCCCCCCACCTCCCTTCCTCATCTCTTTTGCAGGCCTGGGATGCTAACAGCCAGGAGGTCACTCTGCTCCCAGAAGAGAGGACCGGATAACGCAGGAGGCAGGAGGTGGACCTCGCTGCTGTGACAGCTGACACAAGGCCTCTGGCCTGTTAGGGGCACAGTCCCAGCCTGGGGCCTGTTTTCCACTCCCATAGCAGAAAGCTCTTTCCACTGCAGATGCCACCCATGGAATAGGAACTTTTCACGGTCGCGAACCCCAAAGGAGGCACACGGCCTCCCAAGTCAGCAAACTGAGTCTGAGCTGCCGTCTTACTTTTGAGAAAGTCCAGCATTTGCTCCACTGTTACATCAAAGAAGCCACCTCTACCATGGTGCTCGCCTTTGTCCTCGGTCAAGGGCGCTGCTCGGTGTGACCAAGTGGCCCGCCCTCCGCGAGGCAGACATTTCAGCAGGAAAAGTATCTGGGTACATAATGGTTGTCATTACGCTCATATCGTTCTTCTTCTGTCTAGTGGTCCTAAAATGGTGGACAGAAGATATACCTTTTATTACTTCTGTTCCCGGACATTAGTGGGAAACAGGATTTTTCGAAAAATACACACAGCACCTGGGTAGCTGGATTTTATGAAGCTGGGCATATCACAAAGGAGCCACTGGCCTGAGGCCTCTTCTTCCTCATCGTTGTTGTGGACACACCTGTTCTCTGTGGTCTGCATTACACTGTGGGGTCCCCGTAGGTGACGCCGGCTCACTGCCACGTGTGGAGCCACTGGCAGGGGGGAGAGCAAGGACGTCTGCAGCAGGAAGAGGGCCGAGGCGGAGACAGGCCCTTCCTGTGGGCTTGCAGCCTGCGAGTTATCAAAACCTGGGGCTGAGAGCAGAGCTCAGCGGTAGAGCGCGTGCCTAGTGCCCGAAGTGTGAGGCCCGGGCTCAGTTCGCAGCACCCGTGTAGTGCAGTATCACAGCCAGGGGACTGACAGGACCCAGTCAAGACAGAGACACTTTCGTCACCATAACGATCCCCCTGTGGTCCTTTCACAGCCACATTCTCTTCCCTCCTATTTCCACCCATTAACCTCTTCTTCATCTCTGTAATTTGTCGTTTTAAGAATGTTGCAGCACAACGCGTAATAGCTAAGCCTTGGAAGCCGCCTGTATGGCCATCAATAGAAGAAGGGATAAATGTAGAATTTATACACAATGGGGCGCTACTGTGCCACAAAGAAGGGTAAACTTGAGTCTGTTGGAAAACAGATGCACCTTGAGACCGAAATGTTAAGTAACAGCTTAAATGTGGCCTAGTTTCTCTCACAGGAGAAACCCAAACTATAACCGAAGACAAAGAAGATGGATCAGAGGAAGGAGAGGGACAGACCTTCTGCAGAGGGGAAGGGGCCCAGCGATGGGGGGAGGGAGAGGGAGGGGCATAAGGAGAATCGAGATGCGATGAGTACATGTACCAGCTCCCACGAGGCATGTAACCACGGCTGCCAACGTTACGCATAAAAATAGAGATTAAAAAAATGTTATACAAATGGAATACTGTGACCTTTTGGGTTTTTTTTTCACCAAGCATAATTCTCTGGAGATGCATCCAGGTTGTTCCATGATTGTTTCTCTTTGTTCCTGAGTAGACACCATCCTGGGGGTACATCAACTGTATAGCCATTTATTTGTTGAAGGACATCTACGTTTGTTTCCAGCCTGAAAGTCCTTCCCTCCCCTCAGGCATCTGCCAACCCTGCCCTCCAGTAGGACTTCACACTGCTGTGGCAGGAAGCACCTTCCTCCCCCTCGCGGACTTTACACAGTCCTGCTCGACCTCCAAAGGGCGCAGATGGCCTCCAAGCTCAGCAGACTGAGTCTGAGCCGCTGTCTCACTTTGGAGAAAGTCCAGCATTTGCTTGTTACATCAAAGAAGCCAGAGCTCCCACAAACTAACCAGGAGGAGGCTGGCTGTGTTCTTGGTCCCAGTCAGGTGACCTGCCTTGTGTGACTGCTCTGAGCTCACAGCCATGTGACCAAGTCTTCTCTCCATCCCCCAAGCCAGAATGAATGTTCAGTAAGAAAGGCATCTGGGGACGTGGCGGTTGTCACATATTCATAATATGCTCCTCCCCCTCCTCCTCCTCCTTCTCCTCCTCCTTTGCCTCCTCCTCTTTTTCCCCTTCCCCTACCCCTTCCCCTCCGCCTCCTCCTTTTTCTTTGAGGTCCTGGGGTTGGAGCCAGGGCCTTGTGCATGTTAAGCAAGGGCTCTACCGCTGAGCTCTAACCCCAACCCTTTTCATTTTTTCACTGGGAGTTAGAGTCTTGCTAAATCTCCTGGGCTACGCTTGACTTTGGCAATCCTCCTGCTTCAGCCTCCCAAGCAGCTGGGATTACTGGTGCTCACAACCACACCCGGCTATTTTTCCTTTTCTTATAACTAATAGCCCCAAAATAGTGAGCAGAAAAATGTATCTTTTATTACTCCTTTTCCTGTCTTTTAATGTGAAACTGGGAAAATTCTCCCCAGGGCCAAAAACCAAAACAAAAACCTGAGTACAGACCTTGTAGCCTGCAAGATATGCATAATGGGTTGTGCCACAGGGTTGTCTCCACAGTCACTTGACTCCAAGGGACAGGACCTCTGCACTGGTTGTCATAATAACAAGTCCACAGAGGCAGACCGGCCTGCAGCCCAGGACACACAGGGGACAGCAGGAGCTCTGAGGGCAGTGCCTGCCAGTGCCTTGGGGAGTTCTTGGAAAATGTCTACATTTGTTATTTTCTGTTTTTACCAGGAAGATTAATATTAAATCTACAGAAAATTATTCACGAAAACATATAGAAAATAAGTGTTTCAAATCAAATCATACCACAAGTCATGAGCTCTCTGTATTCAGAATCTATATGCAATTTGGCCACCTCATCTTTGCTCTCTGGGCGCATCTAACGTTGCGCCAATTCTTTAGGGAGGCTGGCGTCTCTGAGGTTACAGCCCCGCAGCCAGGCGGAAGGAACAACCCCCCCCCCCGCCCCACCTGCTGGGTGAATCAGACTTCTCCGTAAGGAGGGATAAATGCAGCGCCACTTCTGTCCGTTTGAAATGCGATTTTGTTCACCCAGTGAAAGTAGACAGTGAGCAAACAGCAAAGTGAATGCATTCCTTCCCGCCGACCCTCGCGACTGCCTCCCAACTCACCCTGGAGGCTGAGAGCTGTCTGCCTTGGCCGTTTCAAATCTCAGCCACCTTTATGCGTTAAGGTGAGCCATGGATTCGTGAGGGTTCTGCCCCTGCCACCCTATTCATCCGCCCTCCCCAAGACTCACCGGGAACCCTGCTCCTGCGAAATACACATCACGTGTGCCAACCATCTTTTTATGAAATGAACACCATGTCCCTCTTTTACACCTTTCTCTCCTACTTCTCACAATCTTTCCTATAATTTTTCCCCACTCCTTTGCGTGCTTTTCAAGCCAGGCGTGGTGGTGGACACCTGTAATCCCAGCACTCAGAAGGCTGAGGCAGGAGGATTGCTGTAAGTTCGAGGCCAGCCTGAGCTACAAAAAGAGCTCAAGGCCAACCTGGACTGTATAGTGAGACCCTGTCTCAAAAAGACAAAAAAAAAAATCTTTGTGGGCTTTTCCTCTCCTACCCACGAGTTTACACAGGTCTGTACTCAGTGAGCAAACACTGTTATCCTCCTACTTTAACCTGAGGCAGGAGATTAGGGCGGGGCAAACCAGACAACCAACCATGTAGAAAGTGTTAAAGGTCATAAAATAAAAACCTATGGCTAACAGATTGAGTATGATAGTCCCCAAAAAGAGAACACGTCCACACAACACTGGACTCAAAACTCCTCCAGGTTTACAGCTTCTAAACTCTGCACAGAGGACAAATCGGAGAGCAGTGTATTGATCCTTCATGTGAATCTGGGGCTGTTGGAAGGACCAATCCAAAGATGCTATTCCCAACCCTTGATTTGCATATGCATTCAACCAATCAAAAGACACTATTTCTGATCTTACGTCTGGCAAGAGGCCCAGAAAGATTTTTGTTAAGACAATTGTCCCAGTGCCATGTTTACATGAGGTACAGGCCAATCCAGATATTCTGGATGGTAAAGACCTCTTGCCTTCTGTCCTCCAGGCATCTGTGAGCCTTTTCAACAGCGTGTTCTCACCCTGTAGAGGGTACTTCTTTTCTGCCTTCAGTCAACATACACTCTTGCTGACTTTTCTGGGTGTCTTGTCCAGTTTTTCATTCAGGACACCAAGAAGCAGGAAAGAAGCCCCATGATGCCCTATCCAGGAGCAGTTCCATGCCCAGACTTCTCACTGAATTCCAGTCCCATGTACCCAAACTGTACATCTTAAAATGTCCCCAAACAAAATTTGCCCCAGAGTTGAACGCACAGTCACGCCTCTGAGCACTGCTTCTCTCCCAGGGCTATGTTTTCAGACACAGCCTCTGTGCCCCAGAGAACTGTGGTGGCAGTCCCAACAGGAAGTGAGACCATGCTGGGCTGCCCAAAGAGGAAGTTCTCTCTTGAAACTTGTCATACTTTTCTTAGTTTGGGCAGAGATCATGGCCTCCAGGGACTGGGCAGAGACCGACATCAGAGAGGAAGTTTGACTACTCTCCCTTCAGAGTGTCCCCCTTGAGGTCTCTATCTCCCCGGCTAGAAAACAGAGAAGAATAATGATGCACATCTTTTGCATGTAATGACATAGCCTGGAGATGGCTCTGTGCGAAAACAGTGTGCAGGGGGCTGAAGGGGCTCGGCGGAGCTCTCCAATTGCTCTGAAGCATCCTGAGAGCGTAAAGAAACCAAGTCACTGCAGGCTGAACCTTAGAGTTTTAATCTTTCAAGAACGTATTTCCTTCCTGTATTTCTAATAACGACTGTTTTTTACTTTTCTGCCTGATTCTCTGTTCCATAAGAACTGAATCACAAAAATAGAACCATGAGAAAAGTTCCTTTGACCCCTTTGCTCTCTGAAATGTGCTGGTGGGAAGGGCCTGGGGCAAGGACGCGGAAAGGGCAGTGCCTTTTTAACTGATGCTACCCGCTTCAGGAAAAACAAACTGACACACAGAATAAAAAATAAATTAAATTAGCCATCCACTAGCCAGGCTTGGTGGCACAGGCCTGTGATCCCAGAACTCAGGAGGACCACCATGAGCGTGATGCCAGCCTGGGCTACATAGTGAGTTCAAAGCCAGCCTAAATTATGGAATGAGACTGTTTCTAAAAACACCAAAAAAATTAGTCATCCACAGGAAGTGGATTTTGGGGAGAGTTTATACTTCCACTATTTTAGTATTTCAGGAAGGAGTTTTTCACAAGCAGTCCATGAATGGACTTGACTAGGGTACGTGACCCTCTTAGAAATTAGGAGCTGCATGTTTTTGTGTCTGTATATTTCTGAGAAGAGAGTCCAAAATTCTTACCAGATTCTCAAGAAGTCCTTAACTCCAAAAAAGGTAAAAATTACTTAGAGGATAAGCTATTAACTAGCTGCATAACTGTTATAGAAACAACAAATGCAGGAAGAAATAGCACTGAAAAAAGTTTAGGAGGCAGTTTATTATACCAGTGGGCCTGACTGGGATCCCTCCCAAAGAGTCAGCGCCCCACACAGTGGGGGTTTGGGGACTTTTATAAGGAGAGCAAGTGGGGAAGTATAAAGGTAATTTGGCATATTGTAATTGAAGGGTTGGGTGGCATCATGAGTTGCTAAGGGAGTTTAAACATCTCAAGTTACATTGCAAGGCCATCAGTTAAACAAGCATAAGTTACACAAAGGAAGAAATGTCCTGTTACCAGGCTTTTTCAGACATGTCCATCTGGTTTTGACTGGCATTCTTGGCAGCCAAAAATTTAATTTCCCTTTCATAATTTCAAATTATCCCACACAGCAGTGTAACACAATAAATATTTGTTGACTCACAGTTTGTGTGGGTCAGGAATTCAGAGTGGCTTAGCTAAGTGACTACTCAGAGCTCTCATGATGTTGTAGTCAAATAGTGCAGCAAGATGGGGCAAGGAGTACACACCTATAACTCCAGCCCTCTGGGAGTTTGAGGCAGGAGGAGCAAAAGTTTAAGCTCAACCTAGGTAACTTAGCAAGATTCTGTCTCAAAAAAACAAGGTTGGGGATGTAGCTCACCATGAAGCCCCTGGGTTCAGTCCCCAGTACCAGAGGAAGGAGAAGGAGATGATGAGCAGGAGGGAGTAAAAGAGAAGCCGTCTGTCACAGTTGCTGTCATCTGCAGATCTGACTGTGTTAAAGAATCTGGTTCTTAGATGACTCACCTATGGGCTGTCAGCAGGAGGCCTCAGTTCTTTGTCACCCGGACCTCGCCACAGAGCTTCTTGAGAGTCCTCACGAGCTGCCCCCAGAGGGAGTGACTAACAAAAAACAAGGAGGACACCACACTGCCTTTTATGATGTCCTCAGAATCACACACGGTCATTTCTGCCACACAGTATGCTATAAATAAGACAGCCTAAGGGAAGGGGATTAGACTCCACTTTGGGGGTGGAACCTGGGGCCTCATGCATGCTAGGCAAGTGCTGTACTGCTGAGCTATATAACCAGCCCCAGAAGTCCAACCTCACATCCTCTTAAGAGATTCAACTACTAAGCTGGGCATGGTGGCACACACCTGTAATCTCAGCACTCAGGAGACTGAGGCAGAGGATTGTTGCAAGTTCAAGACCAGCCTGGGCTACAAAGTGAGCTCAAGGCCAGCCTGAACTGCACAGGAAGACCCTGTCTCAAAAAAAAAAAAAAAAAGAGAGATTGAACTACCACACAACTTGAATGGTCCACTGGAGGAGAAGCAACATTTCCAAGGCAAGATTTCATTATCCTGTGGTCAGCATCAACATATTGGTTAATTTTCCTGATACTATAACAAAATACCTGAGATTGGTTAACTTTATAAAGAAAAGAGGTTTGTTTAGCTCACAGTTCAGGAGATTCAGGGGCACAAAACTGCTATCTTCTAAGCTCTGGTGTGAACCTCGTGGTAGGTGGCCAAAATGACGCCAGTGATCCTAGGGCCCCATAATTCCTTCTGAAGCCATGTTCCCCGTGACCTAAAGACCGCTCACCAGGCTCTGCCTCCTAAAGGTCCATCTTGAAACATCACCACACTAAAGAGCAAGCCTGCAGCATATGTATCTTTGGGAGACCCTAGAACCATATTCACACCACAGCGACCAGATAGCCAGAAACCTTCCCAAGCCAACATTTGGACACAAGAATGGCCCAGGGCCAAGAGGCTGGCACCATCCATATACCCTCCCTACAGTGCCATGGGCTATGCCATACTCGCACCCTGGTCAGGCAGATACTTAGAGAACATCTCAACTATTAGAGCCTTTTTCCATCATTCCCATGCTAATTACCAAGCTGCTATTTCACCAGGGAAAAATCTGTTTCTGATATATTCATTGTGCTGATAGGCAAAGCACCTGCTATGGATCAAATATAGACTACTTGGGCACTTGTAGGGCTACCTTGGTTGGCCCTGCTGATATGATGCCAGCTGAGGTCCTCAGGGGCAGACTGCCCTAGAACTGAATTTTAACCTAACTAGCAAGTACACAACATTACACAGTCAATCACATCATATTTTCAAGTAAATTATAGATAGTAAGACAATTGCTTTGGGAGGGAAAAAGCCATCATTTCATAAGATGCAGTGGCAAACATGTCAACAGCAGAATATCCATCCCAGGCTCTGTGACCACTGTACTTAATCTGTCTCAACCTTTGTCTGGAAAGGAGACAATTAATGGAACATGTGATTGAAATCTATGATTGTTTTGAGGACTATAAGTTCCTAAGTATTTGAATACTTCTTTGCTTGAGCAAAGAGGGATCCTTATTATTTGACAGAGGCTATTTTAGTATAAGTAATAGGAAATGCTGTTCTGTATGGTTCTTTGTTTTGCCTTCGGTTTTTTGAGACAGAGTCCCTAGTTTAGGCTGGCCTTGAGCTCATTATGTAGCTCAGTCTGGTCTCAAACTTGTGGCAAACTCCATGCCTAGTTCCATGTGGTTCTCATGGAACTGGCTACCTTCAAAGGCAAGTCAGGCTGCAAACAAATCATTCATTCTGGAGTCAATCAAGTCAAGAAGCAGCCTGGTGTAGCCGGGCACAACTGTAATCCCAGCACTCTGGAAGGCTGAGGTAGGAGGATTGCAAGTTTGAATCCTGCCTTAATGAGACCTTGTTTCAAAATAAAAACTAAAAAGAACTGGGGATATAGCTCAGTGTGAAGGCTCTGGGTTCAAGTCACAGTATTGAAAAAAAATTTGTCAAGTAGAAGCTTACAAAAATATTTTATTTGACTTGAGAAATTTTGTGAAGTTACTGAATATGATTGCCAGTACTTAGAAAACAGCTGGCACTCCCATAAAAGTCTAGATTTTTAGCATCTTGAAAATCAGCACTAAAACTTGGGGCGGTAGTGCATGCCTATACAATAATCTCAATACTCTGGGAGATTAAGGCAGGAGGATTACAAATTCAAATCCAGCCTGAGCAATTTAGCAAGACCGAGTCTCAAAAGGAAACATTTTTTAAAGAGCTGGGGAACGCAGCGTCGTGAGAAGGCCCTAGGTTCCATCCTCAGCACTACAAAAAGAAACAAAGAAGGAGGGAAGGGAAGGAAGGAGGGAAGGAAGGACCGAGGAAGTGAGGGAGGGAGAAGGGCTTGGCAACACGAGGTCTCTATTCTCTGCTGAGATGAGTCAGCTGGAACTGCGAGACTACGGCACCTGCAGAGCCCTTTCCCTCCAGCTTGCTGTGGTGCCACTGTGCTGATATGTCCCAACACTGAAGCCCACGGCCAGCTGCCAGGATTTGCCTCAGCTGCACTGCTGGATTTCTCATAGCAGGGTTAAGGGGAGCTGTCTTGGTTACTTTTCTCTCGTTGCTGAGACAAAATACCCAATGCCCAAAATGAAGAAAGAAAAGGTGTATTTAGCTTACAGTTTGTGGAGGTTTCAGTCCATACTTGGCTGGTTCTGAGGCAGAGTGGCACATGGCAGAGGGCAAACGTTCATGGCGGCAGAACACAGCAGAAACAACCAGAGCAAAAGGGAGGAACAGCAGCAAGCAGCCTCTTTTTCTCCCTTACCTTGCTCAAAACAGCCTACCCCCACCTGGGGTAGTGTAGCTCTCCACAGTCTCCATGCCCTCCTCTTCCACAGGCTCAGGCTGTATACAAAGTAAGCACCCTGGCTTCCTGCTGGGTCACTCAGCAAAACCTCTGGACTCCCCAAGTTGACACAAAGTATCAACCATAACAGGACCATTAAATACTTCTTATCTTTCCAGAAGCATTTTAGCATCCTTGTGGTTCAGGTTCACTACATGTTTACTTCGTACTTATGTGGCTTTGAGCAAGCTGCTTATTTCTCAGCCTGGGTTCCCTTACCTGCCAAATGGCAGCAGTAGGGGTAGCTGCCGCACAGGGTTGCTGTGAGAACTCAGTGCTAAGGGTGGCGTTAAGGAAGCGCCTCTGCAGGGCCGCCTGCCCCGCTACCCCACTTTAGCCTTTCGTGTCTCCCACCTGGCCTCTCATAGGCAAGGATTTTGTGACTCTGGTTTAAATGCTATGTGGCTACCATTTCATAGTGCATTATTAACAAAACTAAGCATGTCCAGGAGACACTCCTTGCCTTTGAAAATCATTTTATCAGGCACTCTCCTCACCAGCCACGCTGTGAGACATGAACCTAGGTGGATCACAGAACTGAATTTCTGCCACAGTGCTGTCTTGGGGTAAGATGAAGACTTCATGGAAGACACCCTGTCTCAGTGACAAGACAAACACACAAAGGGAGGAGATACAACACTTGCAAGCAGCAAAGGCAAAGGCCCCAAAATAATGCCAAAACTTTCTACAAACCAGTAAGAAACAGACAATCAATCCTACAGAAAGATGAACCAAGAGATGACCAGGGAATTCATATAGGAAGGAACAGAAATGACCGGTAAACTCAACTCCATAGTAATCTATACAGTGAAAGTTTTATTATAACAAAATGTCATCTCACACACATGATATTGGCAAAAAATTTACAGGCTACCAATAACATGACCCCAAGTGCCCTGTGTATTACCAATTGAGTTTGGATTGGCCCAGCATCTTTGAAGGGTGGCCAGGAACTTTCCCTAGAAGCTGTTTATCCAAGCCCCCAAAAATTCCACTACTGAAAATGAACTCAAGAGAAACCCTTGCAAAAAAAAAAAAAAGAGAGAGAGAGAGAGAGAGAGAGAGAGAGAGAGAAACCCTTGCAGAAAATCACAAGGCAGGTAGAAAACTGTCGGGACCGTAACAGCCTAAATGTTCTTCAGTAGAACAAAGTGTGACGCACACAGTAGGGAAGTACAGTACAGAGCTGCCACGTGCAGCAAAAAGAATGATTCTCAGGACATGTTAGGCACGAAAAGCAAACTACACAAGAAACCACACACCAAGACACTAGGTATATACAACAGCTCACAAAACCCTTTGTGCAATTCTTGACTTATGATGGCTCAATTAAACATTTTTTTTTAACTTTACAATGGTTTTTTAAAAAAACAATATATAGGGGCCGGGGATGTAGCTCAGTGGCATAAGCACCTGCCTGGCAAGCGCAAGGCCCTGAGTTCGATCCCCGGTACCGCAAAAAAAAAAAAAAAAAAAGATGGTATAAAAAAACAATATATAATGTCAAAACTACATTTTTTTTTAGATTTTGGTATTGGGGATTGAACCTAGGACCTTCACACTGAACTATATATGCATACTTTTTTTTTCTTTTGAGACAGGGTCTTTCTAAATTGCTAAATTACCCAAGTTGGGCTCCAACTTATGATCCTCCTGCCTCAAACCCCCAGAGTGCTGGGATTACTAGTGCATATCGGGGCCCTGGCCTAGGACCACCAAGCTCCTACTCAGAGGTACAACAACAAAATAAAACACAGACAAGACATATATTTTAGATACAAACGGCACCAACATGGTCAAAGCCCAGGGATGGGCTAGGGACTACGAGGCACGTTGTACTTGGCCTTTATGGGGTGCACAGCGTGGTTGGGGGTGTGCTGGTGGCTACAGAAGCCAGTAGGGGTGAACTGCTGATTAAGTCAAGGTTCAAGAATTGAGGAACAATGCATTTTTGGAAAAGCACAGAGGAACAGATCATGGCTCACTGGTAACCTGATTGTGTGCTCGCTGCGGCTGCTGAGCTAGACGGAATTTGCATGAGTCAAGTCCTCAGCAGCTGTTATCTTGTTCTGAGGCACCAGAACCTCACAGGCTGTTCACTGGCCTCGGCTCTGGCCACTGGCTTGAAGGTTAGTCTACCCTTAAGCCAGCTGCAGGTCTCACCACAAGTCATGTAGGCTTAAGACCGGCTCTCAATTTATTTTTGTGCCCATTTGTTAATATTAACTATTGCCTGCTTGTACTGTGTCAAGCTGGTCCTCAGCAGTGTGCATCACCAAGTCCAGCTCACAGTTTAAATTCTGAATTTGATCTTTGCCTGGGATAGTGATATGCAGTACTGTACCTTCTCACGATGCCAGGAGTCACAGCTCCCAGCCAGCCGCTCAATCATAAGGGTAACAACAGAGACTCTACAGTGTCCTGCATTGCAATCATTTTTGTGTACAAGTGTTCAGTAAATGAGAAGCATGTGCCTGTAATCTCAGAAATCTGGGGGCTGAGGCAGGAGGATGACCACAAGTTCGAGGCCAGCCTGGGCTACATAGAGAGACCCTGTGTCAGACTCCCCAAGTAAATAAATAAATGAGATATCCCACATCTTATTATAAAATAGACTGGTAAGGAACAAGAGACTGGAAAAGATGGACTGAGGGCATCACAAGCAGCAAGTTTCCACCCTTTGCAACCTCAAAACTGCAGAGGTGAGAGACCTTGCCTTGAGAAGGAAACCACAGAAAACCATGTTCTAGAATGGTGGCGGCCGCCGCACCAGGTTCCAGAATGGAGGTGGCACAGAGAATCTGTTCCTCAGAATTGGATTCAGTGTGCCCAGTGATCCAGGCACTTGAATCCTATAGCCAAGAAAGAAGAAAGTTTGGCTGCTGCTCCAGGTGGTAGCAGACCTTGGCATCATCCACGTGGCCCTGGCTTTAGGTGCAAGGAGAATGCAAGAGTCCTGAGGTTAAAGAGGCTTCCACCCAGATTTCAGAAGGCCTGGGAGGCCAGGCAGTGTGCTCCTGAGAGGGCAGTGTGTGAGGCTGTGAGTGTGAAGCAAAAGGTGCCCTGGAGACCTCAGAAGTTTAGAAAAGACAGGACCATGGATCATCTGGGGAAAGCTGCAAGGGGGGAGCAAAGCGAGCCTAAGAGAGAAGCTGTGGGACGTGTAATCACCAGAAGTGCCGTAGGGATGGACTCATGCAAACCCTTTGGAACTCACAATGTGCCACAAGTCGCAGCTCACAACTTGCCACAAGTTGCTTCAGATGCTGGATGTGGAATTATAGAACACAATGTTAGTCCTGCTGGATGTTGGACTTGCTTTGCTCTCAATGCTATGTATCCCCGTTTGTACCTTTTGGAATGGCAATGTTTATTTTGTGCCATTGAATGTTGGAAGTGTTTGATTTTCACTTGTCTGAGAGCTTGTAACTAAAGAGTTTGCCTTACATCTTGGAGGAGACTTGGGAGAGGGGACTCGGGACTTTTCAGCAATGTGGAAACTGTTAGGACTTTGGCAACTCTTACAGATGGACTAAATGCTTTTTGCATAAAAGGGTGTACATGAGACTTGGTTTAAAGAAATGTGTCTGGTTGCCAAGTTGACAAGGGGTGGATTGTTATGATTTATACGCTGTGTCAGCTTGGGGAGTCTAGAGGTTTGGTTGAGTGATTCAGCAGGAAGCCAAGGTGCTTACTTTGTATACATCCTGAGCCTGTGGAAGAGGAGGGCATGGAGACTGTGTGAGAGCTACACGTCTCCTGGGTCCGGGTAGCCTGTTTACAATGTAAGGGAGGGAAAGTGGCTGCTTGCAGCCATTCCTCCCTTTTGCTCTTGTTGTTTTTGCTATGTTCTGCCGCCATGAATGTTTGCCCTCTGCCATGTGCCACTCTGCCTAAGAACCCGTCAAGTATGGACTGAAACCTCTACAAACTGTAAGCTAAATAAACCTTTCCTTCCTTCATTTTGGGCGTTGGGTATTTTGTCTCAGCAACAAGAGAAAAGTAGCCAAGACAGTCTGCAAGGGCCTCCAGCTGTACCAGAAATGTCTTATTTCTTGGTTTGGAGATAATAACTAGTTGTGCTCTGTATTAGAACTTTATCTCAGGCTGGGGACATAGCTCAGCAGCATGAGCCCCTGCCTGGCAACCACAAGGTCCTGAGTTCAATTTCTGGTACCAAAAAAAATTAGAACTTTATGTCTTTTTTATATTTGTTAAATATTATAAAACAAATTTTAAAATAGTGGGAAATATTAATATCTAGTTGGCAGTTTTCCTCTTTTATGTGAGAGGTAACAAAAACATTTTCCAGGCTATAATAACTTCTTCGTTTGTTTGTGAGACAGGGTCTTGATAGGCAGCCCAGGCTGGCCTCAAACTCACTATCCTTTTGCTCAACCTCTTGATGCCGGGACTGCAGGCTTGCATCACAATGCCCAGCCAGGTCATCCTAGTTTCTGGTTGTCATATAACAAATTACCAAAATGTCAATGGCACACAGATTTATTATCTTATAGCTCTGATCCCTTCCTCTGTCTTCACAACCAGCAACAAGGTACCATTTCACACCCGTCTGTCTTCTCTCTCGGTCCTCAAGTCTCCAAATCTGAACCTCCCTTTTTTTCCTCTGACCCTCTTGTCTCTCTTTTCCTTTCATAAGGATCCTTTTGATTACACTGGACTCATCCACATAATCCAGGATAATCTTCTCACTTCTCAAGATGCTTAACTAATCACGTCTGCAAAATCCTTTTTGCATGGAAGGTAGCACATTCAGAGATTTGGGGGATTAGGACACAGGCATCTCTGCAGGGATTTTCCTGCCTGTCACACCAGCCTGAAACGTTTTTTGCAGGCCTTAGTGCTATGCCTCTTGTGGCTTGGGGAAAAGTCCCTGTCTTGCTTAGTTCTTAGTGTCTGTCTGAATTGTTTTCCCTACGCTGAGAGACCCAGATGGCCACAAAGTGGCCAAAAGGTAAACCCCAGGGTATGGGAAAACTGTGGAGTCTGGAATTCCCCAGCTAGTCTCAAACTTTTCTCAAATCAGCAACTGATCATTTTAAAGCATAAATTTTACTACATCACTTTCCTGTTGTAAAACTTCATGATTTTCCCCTGGGCTTTGAAAAAAGAAATGAAGTTTTTAAAATAGTCCTAGGCCCGTGGACTGGACTGGGCCCCCGGGAGCGCCTCACCAGGGCAGAGCCCAGCAGACCGTGGGGGCGACCCCAAAGACTCAACTAGGCCCCTAGGAGCGTCTTGTTGGGGCAAACCTGTGGACTCGACCAGACCCCTGAGGGCCTTGAGGGCTTATCAATGGGGAGCTGACTATAGGGTATGTGGGTCCCTGCTTATGTACCATCTTTGAGGATGGGTGCTTTTCCACCTAGTGCCATAGTAATTTGGATGCACCCATGTTTGTTACAGCATAATTTGAAGCAGCCATGTGCCTTCCCAATGTGAGAGCCCGAGGGAGTAAATAAATCAAAAAGTACAGTTACTGTCAGAGGGAAGATGACTGATTGGGTGGGAGAACAATGGAGAGGAGGGTGGAGAGAACTGTATGATTAATCGAACGTGCCATTATCTGTATAACTGAATAACAAAAGCAAAGATATCATTTTGTAATATAGCATCCATTGTTAATTCCCCAATATCTTCTCTATAATTGTGTATTTCCTTTATTGTTTTTGCGATATTCTGGTTTATAACTGAGTAACAAATGTGAAGATAGTATTACATAATACAGTATCCATTGTCAGTTCCCTACTATCTTCTCTATAATTTTGTATTTCTTTATTGTTTTTGTGTTATTTGGGCTTATATTCTTTTATCTTTAAAATAAAATTTTTTAAAAATGGTCCTACGAGAGGGTTCCTCAACCTCAGCCCTATTAACACGTTGCGCTGGGTCATTCTTGTTCCTAGCAGCAGTACTGAGCATTGGAAGCTATTTAGCAAATGTGCACGTGTGTGCGTGCACACGCATACACACATGCGCATGCACATGCATGCGCGCACACGTGCGCGCGCACACACACACACACAAGCACATACCCTTGTGACAACTTGCCAAATGTCCGTGGAGTGCAGGATGGCCTTCAGTTGAGAACCTCTGCCCTAGGAGGCCCTGTAGGATCTGGACCTGGCCATCTTCCCACCCTGTCCTCTCTCCTTTGGCCACCAGAAGGACATCTCTCAGCTTGACGCAGCTGGTCCTTTGCACCTCAGATTTCAGAAGACAGCTCCTCCTGGATGGCTCCTCCCTGCTCCTTCCACCTAAAAAATTCTTTCTTTGCATCTCTGTCAAACATCTCCAGCACAGGCCCCTTTCACTGCCCATCTCCAGAGAGGGCTGCTGTGGGCTACAGTAGCAATTCCACCTCTCAGGCCCACCTTTCTCCCACACTGCTGCTCACAGGCCTTCCGCAGGTCTGCACCTCTGCGAGGGCGGGGACAGGACTGTCTTGTCCTCCCACAGTGCTAGTGAGCTGCAGCTACTTAGTCTGCACTGTCTGTGCCTGGCAGACACTGTCGCCCAACTTAGACCCTAAAATGATGCACAGCAGGAAGCCAGGTAAATTCTCAAGGAACGTGTGGGTAAATGTCTGCTCCTTGTTGTGTCTGGACTGTACAGCCCCATTAAAGATTAAACAGTAACTTGGGCTGTGAGCTGAAACGTCTCTTCCTGAGGGCAATAACCCAGGGATTCCTAGGGCTACACCTCAGGAATCCTTGGCCCCAGGGCTGTCAAATCATGTCCTCACCAGGGTAGAATCAGCACCATGAACTTGGCACAGCCACAAGTCCCTGAGAAGGAAGGAGAAGGCCCATGAGAAACAGGCTGTTACCGTCAGCTTAGTCACAGCAGACCATTTGCCGTGTTCTTCAAACAGAGCCAGCCAGATCCCCTCTTTTCCACATAACCTGTCCAAATGCAAGTAAGGTAAAGATCTAACACACCACAGAAACCCAGCCTCTGTCTAACGAAATGATCAGCATCTTATCTGATTAAAAGGCTGTAACCAAGGCTCTGAAATGGAATCCTCTGAACCACACTGAAAAGATAAGCCCCGCCCCTGCGTGACGGCAGCCAGAGTTTCCCAGGACAGAAGTCAGCCTCGGCTCTTCCCTAGGACTTGGGTCCGACAGAACCCTACCTGCTCCTCACAGGCTCCCAGACAAGCCCCGGGCCTGTGAAGCCTTACACTTGGCCTCCAAACTTCAGCGAAAATGCTGACAAATAGATTTCTTACGTTATTACTCATTGAACGTGTCCCCATAAATATATACACCTTTCTCCATAACAGTCAGGCTAGACCCCGAATAATAACTGAGAGCGCCAGCACAGGCGGGATTGAAGAAGACAGCGATGTCTTTATTTCAGGTTGGTGCAACCTGGCCGAGGGCGAGAAAGCCATTGGCCCCGAAAAAGGGAAGGGGCCTGCTTTACAGACTGTTTTAGCTATGGGAGGGGGAAATTCTACTGAGGAAGGTGGAAAATTTAAGCTTCTCAGGGGTGATTGGTGGGTCTGGTGCCTCTGGGGGAAGGAAGCTCAGGAGGAAGTGGGCATGTTGCTCATTTACAGCGTGGCATTCTGTAGATTTATGAGATTTCCTGTAAGCCTGAGAACTAGGCCTGGGAACCATCCTGATAAACAGATTAACTTCAGTCTCTGGAGCTGAGGGAGGGGCTTTCTGTGTGAACGGACTAGTTGTCAGAGTTTTTCTCTTCAAACTGGGTGGGGTACAATGCGAGAGACCTAATGATAACAAAAACAGTTATTTTCTGATTAGGTACTAATGTATGCTCATTATAAAAATATATATAAGCAGTGCAAACAAGTGTAAGACAAAAATCACCTGAGATCCTGTCACTCTGACACAGCCACCGTTGGCATGTTGGTGACCCACCTTTCCAGCAGTTCTTTATGCGAATGCACACAATGTGACTTCACACACACAAGGTAAGCTTTTTCTTTCTCTCACACAAATGAATGTCGAAGAAAACATTCCACGAGGATTATTAATAACAAACTGCTACCACTTGCCAGGATGCCACGTAACCCCAAAACAAACACAATAAAAACAGAGAGATTGAATATCTAGTCAGATACCAGAGCTCCCCCAAGATCCAAAGCCTGAGCACAGTTCCTAGGGGTTGCAAGGGAGAAGTAGCAACTTTGTATATATGTATGTGTGGTGGGGGAGGGTCTTTCTCCCAGGTGGAACTAGGATTAAAAGAGAATCAGAAGCCCTGGTGAGGCGAGACACCCCTACAATCCTAGCTTCTCAGGAAGTTCAGTCGGAGGGGGGTTTAACAAGTTTGAAACCAGCCTGGGAATGTAATGAGATTATCTCAAAAAATAACAATAAAGAGGAACTGAGCAGATTAAGCACTCCAAAAGGCTGAGGCAGAAAGATCAGAGATTCAAATCCCACCTGAGCAATGTACCAAGACCCTGTCTTAAAATTAAAAAATAAAAAGGACTGGGGATGTAGCTTAGTGCTATTCAGTTCCTAGTAACACACACACACACACACACACACGATTTGAAAAACAAACAAGTGCCTCTAATCTCAGCACTCTGTGAGGATGAGGCTGGAGGATAAAAAGCTCCAGCACAGCTGGAGCAACTTAGTGACTTTAGGAGATGTGGAGTCAAAATTAAAAAAAAAAAAAGGTTGGGGGTGTAGTTTCCTCATACTGAAGGGAAAAAACCCAAAAGAAGAAAAGTTTCTCTACCTCTATTATTGTCTGACTCCATGTCTTTGAGTAGTTGAAACTTCTTGGGAAGTCTGCCCTCACGCAACTTCCGCATGCTGTGGAGAAGGCAGGGGACAGGGTCACGAGTACCACAGGTAGAAGACCCGGTGTGCTCCATTCGTGGTGGTGGAGGGGAGAAGTCCTGAGTCCCAGCCTCCTGCCCCTGGAAGTCTCAGTCAGCTGTGAGGCCTCCAACAGCGTCTCAGGACACAAGGTCCCAGTCTCACTGTTTTCTGAGGTCTCCCTTGGCCGCCCCAGCCAGAGCAGACAGGAGATTCCAGGGCTGCTCCCTCTCTTTCACAAAGGCCCTTCCATGTCAGAAACCTACATTCCTGGGCAGGAGATCCTGAATCTCCTAGCTGTTAGGGACCATCGCTGACAAGCAGAACCTTCCCAAAATGGTGTGGGTTCCCAGAAGGAGAACGGCAGCAGAACTGAGAGAGCAAGGGAGGTGAAACTTAGGAAGGTTCTCACACTCAGCTACCTACCAGGAGCTTGCAGGATGTGACAGCTGGTGCTTTGCTTGCCTCATCCAATGCTGACCCTGGGCAGCAGCGCTGAGCCATGAGCCATTCAATACACAGTGCTGGGAGAACTGAGTATCCATGTGGAAAAGAAAAAATCACATCCTTACCTTATGCCATATGCAAAAATAACTCCAATGTGGATCAAAGACTTAAAGATCCAGAGGAAAACATGAAAACTCTTAGAAAATATAGACTAGCTTTATTATTTGAATATAGAGTTCTTTAAAAGACACCAAAGAACAAACCATAAATACAAATGTCAATAAACTATGTTTCACTTACTTAGGATTGCTTTTCTAAAGTCACCGTAATAACCAGAGTTAACTTTTTTAGTCTGTCACCTTACCAAGGCTGCAGTGGCCACTGCTGCTATCCAAGCTCCACAGTGCTAGCCAAGGTCAACAAGAAGAAAGATGCTGGAAAGTTGTCCAGGAAAGACAAAGACCCAGCAGAAATATCTGGGGACAAGGCCAAAAGAAGTGTTCCCAAGGCAAAGTTCCGGACAAGCCCGACAATCTGGTCTCATTTGATAAAGCTACTTACAACAAACACTGTAAGGAAGTTCTCAACTGTAAAATAACCCCAGTTGTGGTCTCTGAGAAACTGAAAGGTGGGTCACTTGCCAGGTTAGCCCTTCAGGAGTGCCTTAGTAAAACAACTTATCCAGGTGATTTCAAAACACAGAGCTTAAGTTATTTATACCAGAAATAGCAAGGATGGGGATGCTGGTGAAGATACATGGACAGGTTTAACCAGCTGTACATTTGGGAAAATAAAACTTTATTGTTAAATTTTGGAAAGTAAAAGTAAACAGATTAAAGCCAGACTGTGGTGGTACATGCATGTTATTCCAGCATGCTGGAGGCTGAGGCAGGAGGATCACAAGTTCCAGCCCAGCCTGGGTAACTTGGGAACACAACACTTGGCCTTGTCTTGGTTACTCTCTTGCTGCTAAAACACAATACCTGACACCCACAAAGTGAAGGAGGAAAGGCGTGTTTTAGTTCACAGTCTGTGGAGGTACCAGTCCATGGTCAGCTGGCTCCAAGGCGGGGCGGCGCGGCAGAGGGGAAATAGTTCCTGGCAGGGCCGACAGGAGGCAGCAAGACTTCCTTCTTCCTTTTTTATTCCATTCAGGCCCTGAGCCTATTGGTTGGTCCCGGCCACACCCACGGTGGGTCTTCCCTCTTCAGTAAATCTATCATCCACACCCAGAACTACACTAAACCAATCAATGGACTAGTCCAGGATTCATCAACCTCTCAAATGCCCTACCTACAAGCGCATGGCTTTGGGGGAACATGAAGAGGTAAACCAGCTGGGCGTGGTAGCACACGCCTGTAATCCCAGCACTCAGGAGGCTGAGGCAGGAGGATTGTTGAGTTCAAGACCAGCCTGGGCTACAAAGTGAGCTCAAGGCCAGCCTGAATGGCATAGGGAGACCTTGTCTCAAAAAGACAAAAAAAGGAAAGTTTAAAGGATTAGGGTAAAGGCCCTGGATTCAATCCCCAGTACCAAAATAAAATAAAATAGAAAATAAAACAAAATAGAAATAAAAAAATATAAACTTGGAAAATATGTTTGTACTATATATAAGTGGAAGAGGCAAGTATCCAGAACCCGTAAGGAAAGAAATACTTAAAATATACAGAGCAGGGCCTGGCACGGTGTACACATGTATAATCCAGGATTCTCAGAAGGTTGAACCACAACAGCTGCAAGTTTAAAGCCACCCTAGGCAGTTTAGTGAGGCTTTGTCTCAAAGTAAAATTTTTAAAAGGGCTGTGGATGTAGCTCAGTGGTACAGCGCTTGCCCCAATACCACAAAACATTAAAAAAATCAATAAAGGAGCCCCTGGGGCTGCAGCTCAGTGGTAAAGCAGCTGCCTAATACGAGTGAGCCCCTGGGTTCTAGCCACAGGTCTGGAAAAATAACAATGACAACAAAATCCATAAGGAAAACTAGACAAAAGAATGAATGGGAAACTCACAGAGGCTAAAGCAAGTATCCGACAAACAGAAAGACATTTGCACTACAAACAAGGAAAGTGCAAGTTAAAATTACAAGGAAATGTCAATTCCCACCGTACTAATTGGCAGAAACACACAGGCCTGACCATACCACATGCCAGTGAGATTATGCAGAAACAGGCTCTCTCCACTCTGGGAGTCCGAGGCAGGAGGATCACACACAAGTTCAAGCCCAGGCTTCGTGCTAGGGAGGAGTTTGGCATGAAGGCCCTGGGGTCATTCAATCCCCAGTACAGAGAGAAAGGAGTGGAAGGGAGAAGGGGGGCGAGGCAGGAGAGGGGAGAGGAGAGAGCTCACAGCCTGGTGGTAGGGTGGTGCTGAATCAGGACAGCTCCTAGGAAGACAGCCTGGTGCTACCCAGTAATGATAAAGGGGGGTCGGGGTGCAGGGCCACCAAACTGCTTGCTTTTCCGTTTTCAGTTCTTCTGCAGCATGGCATCCTGCTTCATCTTTCTATGGTTCAGCTCTGAACGTGCCCTTCCCTGACTCCAGAGCCCTCCATGGCTCCCAGTGCCTACAGAGAAGGGCCAAACTCTCACAGAACGTGTTAGTTTTTCATGAAGTAGCCCCAACCCACCTGCCTGTTTATATCCCCTCTGCCCTGTGTTTTCTTTGCTCTTCCTGTAAAACTAAAGGTCTAGGCTGAAATGCGCCTTTCAAACCCCAGTCACGTGGCACATTAAAAGGGAGAGCAGCAGCTGTGGGATCATCTAAAATCCCTGTGTTACAGCAGAGAATGCAGAAGGCTGCCCAGCAAGAGAGAGAAAACAAGCCCTCTGCTTTCTCCGTCCCTGCTCAGGGCACCTTCCTTCCTGGGCAGAGGTACCTATCAGTCACAGGCCCAGCTATGGGACACGGGGAGCTCAATCCACTTGAGTCCCTTCATGTCACTCTAATTGACACAACCCAGAAGTGACTCATGAAACAAAAATACCCCAGGATGCAGAAGCAGGAAACCATTTTCAGTGCCGGCAGCCTGCTGGTGCTGAAGCTCCAGATCCCCAAACTGAGATGCCTTTGCATTCACCTTGTCCACGGTGAGCGGCCCGAGCTCTAGGTTACTGTAATTGGATTAGTCTTGTGGCTTTGTGCCCCTCCCAGCTGTCCAAAGAGATTATACAGAACTGCACCGCTGCACTGGCCACAGCGCAGGCACCACGGGTGGCTGGCGTGGGAGGAAACAGTCATTAATCACCCCAGTTCCTGCTTGTGCCAGTGCACTGCCTGTGCTCACCACATCACTGCTGCTCAGGCTGGAGCCCAGGGGCCTCTCTGTGACCTGCAGCAGCCTTGACAGGGGCCTGGTTGCAAACACAGGTCCCAGAAGACCGAAAGGGTCTATGTTCACCTTGCCTGGGTCCCTGTCCCAAAAAGAGGGGTGAAATGAAGGAGTAAAATTTAAAACATGAGACACCAAGAGGGACACCAGAGAAGGAAGGTGGACGCTTTTCTCCTGCTTTTCAATCAGAGCCTTGTATGTTTGTTCTGCACTGGGAAGTCCTTACCCACCTTCATTGCTTTGCCCTGTAGCTCCGCAGTTTCTAACCTCTCGGGGCAGCAAGGGACCTCTGCGCCCTCACATCCCCCAAGGGGCCTGTTGTGGAGGAGCTGCTGTGGTTGTGGCCAGCAATTCCAGCAATTTTCAACTCTAACAAGAGTGCACGCACACGCATCACCTAGAGTGCGTGTCGTGTCAGAAATGCAAATTCTCAAAGCCCAGCTCCAGAGTTTCTCACTCGGGTGGGGGGAGGCCTGAGCTTTCGCGTACCTAGCATGCTCCAAGCATGGAGGCTGTAGCCCACGCTCCACACTCTGAGGGCTGCTTGCCGCCCCTCCTCTTCCCAGAGGGTGACAGAAGCTGGGACTGATGTGCCCACCCAGGGGTGCCGCCTGCCCCCGCCAGGCCTCGTATTGCCAGATTTGCTCTCCGAGCCTCCTCCTGTGTTGCCGTCAGCTCTCACGCAGTCTGACAAAGGATGGCGTGAGTTACGCGAGCACTCTGCTAGTTTGCACTCGAGTGTGCTGAGCGAACGGGCGTCCCAGGACTCAGCGCCCCCCGCACTCCTGCCCTTGGCACATGGCAGCAGAAAGGCCACCCTGCCGCAGCTCTCCACCGCTGTGGCAAAGAGCCTGAGGAATTCATCTTAGAGGGGAAAACACTGCTTTTGGCTCACAGTGTCAGAGCCAAAGATAAGTTTTAGCCACGGTTTTAGCCACGGCTTTGCTGGCTTTAGGCCTGTGGGAGGCAGAGCCGCCGTGGCAGAGGGGCGCAGCTGAGGAAAGCTGCTCACCTTGTGGTAGCCGGGAAGCAAAGAAAGGGAAAGAGCTAGAGGCCAAGGGGTCAGGGCCAAGATACCGTCCGAAAGGTCACACCCCCCAGCCACCCCTTTAAATTAGGCCTCCACCCTAAACTTTCATTGCCTCCCTATCCTTCATCAAATTATGAATTCACCTGTGGATCAGTCCACTGATGAAGTCTGAAACCTCATGGTCCAGCTCCTTATAAAAACAGTGAGCTTTTGGGGCCACTTCAGATTCAAACCACAATCATCCCCCATCTGCCCTGAGCCTCAGTCACCTTAACTGTCAGTGCTCATTAAGCACTTGCCTCTCCACAGACCATGCCGTGAGTACCACTTCACAGGCAAGGAAAGGGGCTGAGTCTAGGGAACCTGATGGAAGTCACGCAGCCAGCACGCAGAGGCAAGGTCTGGAGAGACACGCTCTGATTCCACAGTGGCAGCTCCTCTCCCGCTAAAGAAAAAACATTATCAGAAACCCAGGACTAGCCAGGTGTGGTGTCACATGGCTATAATCCCAGCACTCTGGAGGCTGAGGCAGGAGGATCCCTGTGAGTTCAAGGGCAGCCTGAACTACACGAGATCCTGGTTTCAAAAACAAACAAACATAAAAAGCAACCCATGACTAGGCACTGGCTGCCTCGCAAAAAGCCTTCCTAGTCCCACTTTTATGGTCCAGCTCAACCCACAGCCCCCTCTGAAGAGTCCCTCCAGTGTGCTCTGCTCCTCTCCCCCTGGCAGATCCCACACTCAGCCCTTGGCCTGTGCCTCACACAGCAACGTCCTCCCGTGCCTGTGCCTTCATGCAACAGTGCTGGCGTCCAGAGCAAAGGGGGCGCCCAGCACTGCCCTGTGCTCCGGAGCGCCTTGCTCTGACCTTCACTAGTGGGCCCTTTCCAGGGCTGGAGAATCTGCAGAAGGACCGAGGTCCCTCTTCTAGAACATCTCAGTTCCAAGACCTTGGAGTCCTTGCACAAATGGCCTTGAGCCATTGCCACAGCTTGCAGGGTCACCCCTTTCCATCCCCCCGGGCGGCGCTGCTGACGAGGACCGGGGACACACACACACTCTAGGCCTGTGTGCAGGGGTGCCGGTAGGGCGGGTCGCACTGATGTGAGAACTGGGGTCTCTGCCGAGGTGACCATGGGACCCATCTGGGTTTAGGTTAAAGAGAGGGAAGGAAGAGCAGACGAGCAGGCCACCAACTGAGGGCCAGGGCTGCTGGGCCTCTCCTCCAGCAGCGCCTTCACATCAGTTATCTGTTGCTGTCTAACTAAGTACCAGGAACTTGTGGTTCAAAGCTGTGGCTGCGTGACTTCCATCAGGTTCCCTAGACTCAGCCCCCTTCCTCCTCTGTGAAGTGGTCCTCATGGCGTTTCCAAGTTTTTTTCTTTTTGTCATTTTGAGACAGGGTCTCACTATGCAGTTGAGGCTAACTTTCAGCTCGCTGTGTAGCCCAGGCTGTCCTCGAACTTACAGGGATCCTCTTGCCTCAGCCTCCCAGCTGTGATTACAGGTGTGCGCCACTGCGCCCAGCCAGCACGCACATTTATTATCTGTTTCTGGGGCTTAAGAATCTGCACAGGGCTCAGTTGGATCTTCTGTTCCAGGGTCTCTCAGGAAGAGTTGTTGAGAGTTGCAATCTTATCCAAAGGCTCAGCTGGAGAAGGAGCTGCTTTCAAGAGCGTGCAGCTGTTAGTGTAATTCCAGTTCCTTGAGGGCCGTTGGATTGAGGGCCTGTTTCACCAGGCTGTTGGGGGACACTGCCCACATTTACTTGTGTCATGGACCTCTGCAATGTGGCGACTTGATTCATCCAAGCTGGAAGGGAGGAAGTCTGTGAGAAAGAGAGAAGTCATTACCTTAGAGAACCTCACCAAGAAAATGATACCCCATTATCCTTGTCAGATTCCACTGATAAGAATACAATCAGTGTGTTTGCACATGCTGGAACCTCAGCACTCTGGGAGGCTGAGGCAGGAGGATCACAAGTTCAAGACTAGCCTGGGTAACTTAGGGAACCCCTGTTTCAAAATAAAAAATGAAAAAAGGCTGGGGATTTAATTAGGGCAAAGGCCTTGGGTTAAATCCCCAGTGTAATTAAAAGAAGGAAGAGGAAGAAAAGGAGGAGGAGGAGGAAGAGGACAAAGAAGAAGAAGAGACCTATGGATCACGCCTACTGTCTCAGCCTATTTCCCATTGCTGAGATTAAACACCAGCGCCCACAATTTAAAGGAGAGCTGTGGTCTTGGTTCACAATTTCAGCCCATGGTCAGCGGACTCCAAGGCAGAAACAGGTGGCAGAGGAAAACGTGCTCCACTAGGCAGCCAGGAAGCGGGGGTGGAGGGGAGAGAGGAGGGTGGTCCCCTTCCAGGCCCCATACCCAGTGGAATTAATCCACTGATAAGTACAGGCCCCATGAGCCAATCATTTCCCAAAGGGCCCCCTCTGAACACATGAGAATTTGGGGGGACAATCTAGTTCTAAACCATAACACCCACACTCAAGAGACAGGGATGTGAATATCCAGAGGTAGGAATCACAGGGGCCATGCTAGACGCTGCCCGCCATGGTCACTCCCAACATGAAACTCCAAGGACAGAGAAACTTTCCCAGCTTTTCATTGTGAATAGATGGTGTTTTGTTTGTTTTGCTTTGTTTTTGTGATGCTGGGGATCAGACGCAGGGCCTTCTGCATGCGAGGCAAGAACTCTACCACCGAGCCAGATCCCCAGCCCAAATAGATGGTATTTTAGTCAGTGATTTGTTAGCTGGAGTTACAGCTTTTAAATATTTATTTTGTTTGGTTGGCTTTGGTTTGGTTTGGTTTGGTTAGGTTTGGTTTGGTTTGGTTGGTTTGGTTTGGTTTTTATAAAGGGTCTCATTATGTGGCTCAGTCTGGCCTCGTAGCCAGACTATGTAGCCCAGGCTGGCTTTGAACTTATGGCGATCCTCCTGCTTCAGCTTCCAGAATATGATTACAAGCAGGTGCCACCACTTCCAGCTAAATATTTAAATATGTGATGTGTGAGCCTCTACTGATTTGGTCATCCTGGCCCCATAAATGTTAGCAGCAGGCCTCCTCCTGTGCGTGTCCTGGCTGCCACCTCACATGGGGAGGACCTTGGGGGCAGGGCCTGTTTGCTGGTCTTTTGCCCCCCTCCACAGCCTGGCAGTGTCCATCATGTGATGAAAGTGACCTGCAGAATTTGTGTGGTACAGTGCACCTCAAAATTCTCAGGGGTTGAAAAAAAAAAAAATTCTCAGGGGTTGTATTCCTAGAGCACTCGCAAATTGTGAAAAACCGCTAACTTTAGATAGGGTCAGGGACATGCCTATAAATGCCTATTTTTATAATTTAATCCCTAAATATGTTGTGTATCCCTCAGTTACATAGTTTACTCTAATGAAATACTATACTGATAAAGGCTTAGAAGGTGCAGGCTGTTTTGTGGCATCTTAGGGACCTTAAGGCTTTAAGAGGAACAAAACCAAGAACACAGGAAATAGCTGTACACAGTACAGCAACCGGTTATATGGGAATGCGGGCACATCCGCCTGAGATGGGTTACAGGGCAGCAGCCAATCATCAGCAAGGAGACTGAATAATGCCCTCGGATTGGCTACTTGCAAACCTCCCACCAAAGAATAACTGCAGAGCATATTTGCGATTTCCACGAAATTGAGGAGGTTTCTGCAAACAATTATAAGCTAGGTTCTAAGAAAAAATCCACAAATGACGGAGGCCAAGAACTCTAAACCGCCACCTCACAGAAGTATACTGCATCCTCTGGGAGCTGCCCAGCCCCAGTGGCGGTCCCCTTCCCGCAAGTACCTCTGAGGTGACGGGCAGATTTGAAGCCTTCCACAGTCCTTGAAGCCTCCACAGTCCGGCTGCCTCTTGAGCAAGAAGAGAGGACCTGGAAGGAAAGAAGTGCAAATGCTGCAAAGATGAAGCCGATTCCTTCCAGTAGAGTGTAAATTCTGCCTCCAGAGAAGCTGGGATTTTTAGGTTTCTTCTTATTTTAAATTTTATTATAAAAACAAACTGCGTGGTGGCTCACACTTGTAATCCCAGCACTCTGCAAGCTGAGGTAAGAGGATCCCCGCGAGTTCAAGGCCAGGCTGTGCTGAATAGTGAGGCCCTGTCTCTAAATAAATAAATAGTTCTCTATGTTTAAAGGGAAACAGTAAGAGGAGCAGAGTTCTACACTGGAAACCTCTTCTGTGCCCGTGGGTGCAATGTGTTTTGTGGTATTAGGAGCTGACCCTTGACCTTTGCACTGATCGACACTTCCAGCACTTTTTTATTGTTTATTCTGAGGTAGGGTCTTGCCAGGTTGTCACATACAGAGGGACTCACTCTTCAAGTCCTGAAGATTCCTTGAAAGTTACAAAACCGCTACTGAGATAATGATTGACTGGGGCCCAGCCTACCGCCCCAAAAACCCTGTTCTGTGGCAGGTCACTCTGCCCTCTGCAGAGTGTGCTCCTTCCAGCTATCGCTCAAGCTGGGGTTCTTTCTTTTTCTTCTCTCACTTTCCAATTAAAGCTTTTGCCTATAAATTTATACTGTGATTTTATTTTATTTATCTATTTTTTGCTTTTTGAGAGAGTCTCACTACGCGGTTCAGGCTGGCCTTGAGCTCACTTTGTAGCCCGGGCTGATCTCAAACTCACAATGATCCTCCTGCCTCAGCCTCCTGAGTTCTGGGATTACAAGTATGCACCACCAAGCCCAGCTTTATAAGGTGATTTTAGTTTTAGTTTCCATCACACTAAAGCAAGGACCCGTGCTAGCTGGAAACACTTTCAGACATAACTTATGTATATACAGATGAATATAAAAATACTGTCTTTTGCATTCCCTGCATAGGGGTAGCACGCTATCTCCATTATTTTGCATTCACTGTAGATTTTTATAGTTGAGTGATTCAGCCTCAACCTTGACTGAACTCTAGAATTATCTTACTCGGGGCTGTAGCTCAGTGGTACAGTGCGTGCCTAGCATGTACAGTGCTCAGTTTCAATACACAGCACTTCGAGAAGAAAAAAGAAAACCCTTAATTAGCTCTTTTTTTTATAAATTTTATTTTAAAGACAAAAGAATGGAGACATATGAACCAGAATAAGCCATAAACAATACAGAAAATACAAAATTATACAGAATATAGTAGGGAATTACCACTAGATGTTGTATTATATAATGTTATCTTCATATTAGTTAACACAAAAACATTAAAGGAAATACCAAATTATAGAGAAGATAGTAAGGAATTTGCACTGGATGTTGTATAATATAAAGTTATCTTCACTTCTGTTAATATAAGAACTATTGAGGAAATACAGAATTATAGAGAACATAGAAGGGAATTAGCTCTGGACGCTGTCCTACATAATGTTACCTTCATCTTTGTTACTCAGTTACACAGATGATGGCCCATTTGATCATTCATTTTTTCTCCTCCCTCATCTCCGTTGCCCTACCACTCAATCAGTCATCTTCCCTGTGATACTAACTGTACTCCTGGGTTTATCTATATCCTTGGACTCTCACCTTGGGAAGACATAGCTACCTCAGACTATACTATAACATACATGGGTGTATACAAACTGCCATGGTCGGAGGTGGAAAAGCACATATGCTCACAGTGGACCACCCAGCTCCACCCTGTCGCCATGCTATGGGTGGGGGCGGATCCAGTCCGTGAGGTACCCTCAGTGGGGCCCTCAGCAGAGTAGCCACAGGGCCCACAGTGGAGCAGCCGCAGGGCCCTCAGCAGAGCAGACGTGGGGCCCTCAGCGGAGCAGCTGCGGGGTCATGCAAAGTTCATATGTGCAAGCTGTAAGGAGACCCTCTTGGTGCTCACATTAATAGTTTGGGGTGAGTCCTGAAGACCGTGGATTCATCCCATTGTTGCCAGGAACAGGTGGTGCTTGCTCCAGCCGCCGAGACTCAAGGTGCTCCCAGAGAGAGTTCAGGGTGGGAGCTGAGTCCCAGCAACCCAGCTCGTGCTTCCTGCCTGATGTTGGAGTGAGAAAGGCGTGGAGCCACACGATCCACCTCCATCTGCATCTCCCTCCCGTTGCAGTGCTGGAGCCATCTGCTCCTCGGCCGGATCCATGGGAGCCACTGCGGCTCACCACTGAGGTTCCCCACTGTTCTCTGCCGGTAGCTGCTCACCCAGCTGAGAGGCAGGGGGCCACCATCTCGAGGCAGGCGCAGAGCCGGGCGTGTTGGGCTGTGTGCTAGTTGCATTGATTCTCTCCAGGCGCTGATTAGGAAGGTTGCCGCAGGGTGGGCACTCTGCCCCAGTGGCTGTCGCAACCTCTCATTCTCACACTGGGTCCAACAACTGCTACCAATCGCCACTGCCTCCTTTCCTGGCTGCGCCCTCCTCTCTCCAGCCCTGGACTAGCTCTCAGAACTCCGCTCTCCTCTGGCCGAGTTGGGAGGCTTCCGTGAGCATGGGCCTCCAAAGCTGAAGCCGCGAATGCCAGAACGAGGGTGCGGGCCATGGGTGTACTTGGAGTGGTGACTTCCTCCTTCTCCTCTCCCTCCGACTGCGCCATGGCGGATCTCTGATCCTTTCCTCCAGCAGAGGTTTTGCTCAGTCTTTCTGAGGGCTTCAGTTCCCATTTCAGATCCTTCCTGAGTTCAGGATACCCACCTCTTTCCCTTCTGTCCTTTGTCTGAGTGGCATTCCTCTGGAAGGTTCTCTCTGTTGCCTACCCGGTCACCATCTTGAAGTTCTCTCGTAAAATTTATTTAGTTATTTGTTTCTTTCTAATGAATTGACCATTACATTTCTAAAGTTCTGAAATGGCCAACAGACCATAGAAAGATACCACTTTAGGCTCCTGCTTGAAACCAACAGCTACAGAAAACTGCTGGCCTTGATTCAAGGCCATCTTAATTAGCTTTTAAAAACTCTGGGTGCCCAAACTACATTGCAGATCGATTATATTAGAATCTCAGGGACCAGCCTCTAAGTATCAGGAGTTTTTAAAGATCCTTCAGGTGAAGCCAAAGTTGTACGCCACTGTTATAAAAAGAGATTTCTCAGAAAGGAAGTGGAAGGAGGAGGAGTACCAATTCCACCACTGCTTCTGGAAGAAAATGGGGACCAATGGTCCGGGACTTCCAGGGGGCTGACGGCATGAGAGGACCTCCCCGAGACTCCTCTGCTCCTTGTCCCCTCCTGCTGAGAAGCCCGTCCTTAGCTTTTGCTCAACTGGGGGGGGGGGGATAGAAAGAAACAATGGAAACATGTGTTTGTAAATGAGGTGAAGAGGGGCTGAAGGGAGGGGAGGGAGAGGGGAGAAGAGAAACAAGATATAACACGCACAGGCACAGATTCCCAGTGATGAGTGTCATCATTGTGCATATCTGAAATGTACCAATGAAATTAATTTTAAAAATAAATAAACTGGGCGTGGTGGCACATGCTTATAATCCCAGCATTCAGGAGGCTGAGGCAGGAGAATCGTTGCGAGTTCAAGACCAGCTTGGGCTACAAAGTGAGCTCAAGGCCAGCCTGAGCTGCGTAGCGAGACCCTGTCTCAAAAAGACCAAAATAAATGAATAAATACATAAATACCACATATTGTCTATAGCACAGTCTTTCTGGTCCTAGTTATTATCTGTGGAGCTATTTTCTACAACTTTATAAACTGAAGGTAACTGTAGGTGTGCAGACTCTAATAGCTAGAAGTGTTTCCTTTGACTGCCTTTCTTTCTCTTTGTGGAAAAAAACCCAGTTTGTTTTGATTTGCAATCTAATCACTTTATTTTGATCAAATTTGTGTTCTTTTGATTTGTCCTTTGAACTATTTATAATATCAATCTGGTTTCTTGCTAAAGAGTAAAATAAACACCTTTATGCCTATGTCCCTGGCCTTTACAGTTTTATGAAATATATACCTCCTGCCTCAGCCTCCAAAGTGCTAGGACTACAGCTGTGTGTCACCACACCCAGCTTGAAAATTATTTTTTTAACAAAGTTATACATTAACTACCAGAACAAAAATGCAAACCTTCCAAATCATCCCTAAAAAGACAACAGCAATAATAAAGCAAAGACAAAGGACTAAACAGTAATTGTCATATCAATTAGAGCAGAAGATTAAAAGCTAATCTTTGGGGGGATGACATGCACAAATTTGTAATTCCTGTACTCCAGGAGGCTGAGGTAGGAGGGTCACAGATTTGAGCCTAGTATGGGCAATTTATCAAGACCCTGTCTCAGAATTTTAAAAGGAAAAAAAAAATTTTAAAGGGATGGATATGTAGCTCAGTGAGAAGGCCCTAGGTTCAATCTCCAGCACCACCACCACCAAAAAAGGTCATATGTACAATATATATATAATGTATACATGTAATCTGAACACTAAAAACTTTCTTTTCCTGTATTTATGGGGTTTTTCTCTGAGACAGAGTCCCGCTTGCCTTGAACTTGTAGCAATCCTCCTGCCTCAGCCTCCTGAGTGCTGGGATTATAGGTATGCACCACCATACGTAGCTAAGGAGTATTTTAAAAATCACTTGGCTAGGGCTGGGGATATAGCTCAGTGGAATAAGTGCCTGCCTGACAAGCACAAGGTCCTGAGTTCAATCCCCAGTACCGCAAAAAAAAAAAAAAAAAAAAAAAAAAAAAATCACTTGGCTACAGTAAATAGGTCACAAAAACTTTAAAAATTCCAAAGGAATAAGACACCACCTTCTAATAACGTTATAACCGCTCGCTCTGATGCCGACCAGCCTGCCTCGTCCTTGCGCAGTACTGGATGTATGTGTACCACTCCAGCAGAGCGACTCCTAAGTATATACAGTGAATATTTACCAATTAAAAATGAAAGTAGAAAAATAACATGAAAGGGGGTAGGCAATTTTAAAAATAGATTCTAATAAACAAACACATGAAAAGACGCTGAGCACCACTGGTCATCAGGGAAATGTCCATCAAACTGCAATAGGCTGCCCATGGCTCACAGCGAGTCACAGCAGGGCTGACCTCCTCCCACACAGGAGGACATCTGGCTCCAAATGGCCCTGCTGGCAGTGGAAGCAGGGGCTCTCCCAGCCCAGACAGGATCGAGTTCTCCATGGAAAGTCAAGGGTAGAAGGCAGCGTGAGGGGCACGGCCCAGGGACCCCTGGGAAGGCCAGACAAGGACATCAAGGGCAGCCAGGGTGACACAGAGGATGTTCAGGAGGGAGAAGAGTAGGGTGGATGAGTAAAACCAGAACTCAGAGATTTCAGGCCAAACACGTGGCACAGGCCTGTAACCCCAGAACTCAGGAGGCTGAAGCAGCAGGATCCAAAGTTTGAGTCCAGCCTGGGCAACTTACCCACTTAGCAACCCTCTGTCTCTAAATAAAAGGGGGGTGGGGATGGGAATGTAGTTTCTTAGAAGACCAAAGACCACCAAGAAAAGATGATCTGGCAGACGATGGTGGAGTGTTTTGTACTGCTTTTTTTTGCTTTGTTGAGACAGGATCTTGCTGGCCTTCAATTTACTATGTAGCCCAGGCTGGCCTTGTATTCAACAGAGATCCTCCTGCCTCATCCCCCTAAGTGCTGCAGTTACAGGCGTGTTCCATCATACTGGCCAACTGTGGTGGTTATGATGGAGGGCATGTACAAAAAACTATGAAGATTTCATATGACTTTTTTGTTTTTCAGTACTAGGGATTGAACACAGGTTCTTGGGCTGGGGATACAGGTCAGAGGCATAAGTGCCTCCCTGGAAAGCACCAGGTCCTGAGTTCAATTCCTGGTACACTCCCCCCGCAAAATCATGCACTCAGGGTCTTCGCACTGAGCCACATCTCTAACCCCATTTTAATTTAATTCTTTTTGAGACAGGATCACTCTATGTAGCCCAGATTGACTCTGAACTCACAGGGGACCGCTTGCCACAGCCTCGAGAGTGCTGGATTATAGGTGTATGCTACCATACCCTGCCTAATTTTTGTTTTGTGACAGGATCTGGCATTAGTCACTAAGTTGCCCAGGCTGGGCTTGAACTTGTGATCCTCTTGCTGCAGCCTCCCAGAGGGCTAGTTCTGAAGCTGTGTGCCATACACCCAGTTTGAAATGATATTTTATCTTCAACACTCATACATACACATATCCAATGAAACCCTACTTTATGCCTACTAGGGTAGCTATTTTAAAACAAAGAAACAAACAAACAAACTTGGCAAGGACCTTCAGAAATTGGAATCCTTGTATAGCTGGTAAGGATATGAAATGGCAGGACCACCTTGGAAAAGAGTTGGGCAGTTTTTTAAAAGGTTAAACATAGAATTACTATTGGAAGCAGCAATTCCACTTGTAGGTTCATAGCCAAAAGAACTGAAAAAATACATTCACACAAAAGCTTGCATCCAAATGTTCATGGCAATATTATTCATAAAATCCAAATGTTCACCAACTGAAGAATGAATAAAACATGGTGCACAGGGGACTGCCATTTGGCAACGAGAAGAATGAGGTTTTGTTCTTTCTGTAGTCTTTATAGTTCAGGTTTGCTGTGTAGCCCTGGCTGGCCTCAAACTCACAGACATCCTCCTCCTTCCGCCTCTGGAATGCTACAATGCTGGAGAATGAAGTACTGATTCACACTACAACTCAGATGAACTATGAGGGGCCAGGGACATAGCTCAGCGGCACAAGTGCCTGCCTGCCAAGTGCAAGGTCCTGAGTTCGGTTCCTGGTACACACACACACAACAGGATGAACTATGAAAGCTTTATGCTAAGTAAAAGAGCAAGCCACAAAACCCCAGATATTGAGCCAGGCATGGTGGTGCGTATGCCTATAATGCCAGCACTCAGGAGGCTGAGGCAGAAGGATTCTTGAGAGTTCTAGACCAGCCTGGTCTACAAAGTGAGTTCAAGGCCAGCCTGAACTGCATAGTGAGACCCTGTCTCAAAAAGACAAAAATCAAGCAAACAAACAAAAAAAAAAACCCAGATAATAGATAATCCCATTTATATGAAACATCCAGAGCAGACAAATCTATAGAGCCAGGATTTATAGGCCTGGAAAATTGGAAACTAGAGTGACTATTAACAGGCATGGGGTTTCTTTTTGAGGCAATGAAACTGTTGTAAAATTGATCATGGTAATGGTTGTACAATTTTGGAACTATACAAAAAGCCTTTGCACTGTACACCTTACACGAGTTCATTATGTAGTATGCAAATTGTATCTCAAGCTATTATTTTTTTCAAGCTATTATTTTAAAAAACTATACTGAATTAGCACTTTTAAAATAGATTGCTCTACCCTTCTGTGTTCTCAAGAGAGAGTGACACGGAGCCTCTCACCTGGACATAGCTAAACTACAATGTACCTCCTCCACCCTTCCTCAGAATCTCCCTTATTTTAGGAAACCATAAGTTATTTGTTTGTTTGGTTGGTTGGTTCATTTTTGCAGTGCTGTAACACATTAATATCATCCCTTCATTACTGCAGACTGATCAGGCCCACGACAGCGAAAGCTTAAGTAAGAGTCAAGTGGTATGATTTTAGGGCTGCAGAAGGATCAAAACCCTCTAACGGAATTTGAGATTCTCTGGGGCCAGGACAAAGATCTTCTCTGGGTGGCCCGTATTTACTCACTACCAAACAAAGGAGGGGAATAGTGAAGAATCTGAGCAGGACCCTTCAAGGACCTTCAAGGACTTCTCCACATAAAACATAACGTTAATTTATTAGAACTATGCAATCTCCAGGAAGGTCTCCACCCAGGAGCGAGATGCCTGCAGCTACAATATCTAGTTAATTGAGGCTGGAGCCAGGTGTGCTTGGCTGTGGCCTTGTCCTTTGCTTCACCGGCCACTACATGCTTCTGTCAGTCAGGACCAGAGACTCACAGAGGTTCACTTACTCTGAGTCCATTGCCCATCTCCAGACAAGGGGCCTGGGCTTTGGACAGATTCACAAGTAAACATGGAAAGCCAGTTGGTTAATTTCAGTCCTGCTAGGAGCCGCTTCACAGTGGTCTCCATCAGTGCTGGTTATTGAACACAGGGGCTTCACACCAAGCTGCACCCCCAGCCCTCTTTATTTTTTATTTTGAGGCAGGGTCTCACTAAATCATTAAATTGCCCGGGCTGGGATTGAATTTGTCATCTTCCTGCCTTGTCCTCCGAGAGTGTGGGGTTATGGGCCTGCAGCCTGAGGCCCTGCTGAAGTGACAAATTTTATGAGCCCTAAGTTGCCTAAACCCTGACTCTCCTGGTCTTTGAGACCTGCCCTATTCATGAGCACGCTCCCTGAATAAAACGATCTCTTACAAGGTCAGGTGTTCCTCTTAGGTGGTATTAAGACATAAAATGTTCTTTGCAAGGATTGGTTAGCAGGGATTATATTTTTTTGTTTTTGTTTTTGATTTTGTTTCATACACCAGAGAACGAGGTGTTAGTGGTCTTTCTTTGGAGTCATTGGTCGAACAAACTGGTATCAAGTGTTTGAGTTTGATATGAATGAAACACCTCACCGTTTGGTCAAGCGTAGTTAATCTGCTCTGCTCAGGCTAAGCTGTTGTGGTCTCTGCTCCTTATCTAATATCTGCTCCATGGAAGCATTCACTAAAAATTTGCTGGATGAATGAAAAAATTCAACATATTTCTGGCAGCAGGGAAAAATAGGTCAACTTCTTTGTTGGTTACAGTTTGATAAAAATCTATTAAAAATACAAGGACAAATATTTTTTACCTAGCCATTTCATTTCTGGGAATTCTCTCTACAAATAATGTGCATATGTGCAAAGGGCCACCTGGTCAGGTTTTCATTGCAATATTGTTTGCAATCACAAGAGAGCAGAAGCCCCCCACATCTTCAGCAGCAGGAGACAGCTTAGTTCAGCTGTGCTAAATGCAACAGAATACGACGCAGATGTACAAAGCATGAGGAAGTGTTTACGCTGTAGAATGCCGCAAGACACATTTGCTCTGCTCCCGCACAAAGCCACCTTGGCTCTCAATCACCCTCGGTCCTTCACATGGATGTTCCCTCTGCTCTGAATGTTGCCTTCGTGGGCCAGGTAGGGTGGCACACACCTGTAATCTCAGCACTCAGGAGACCGAGGCAGAGAGATCGCAGCAAGTTGGAGGCTAGCCTGAGCTACATGGTGAAACCCTGTCTCAAAAAAGAGAGAGAGAGAAACAAATTCAAGTTTATTACTATGCATATTTCACACACAGGGGAGAAACTCAGAGAATGAGTAGCTCTCAGAGAGGCGGCTTTGGACTCCAGCATATGGCTCATCTTGAAGAGCAATTCAGAGATGAGAAAGAAAAAGGGTCTTGAACAGCTCAGAGCAGACACCTGTGGAAGGGGTGTAAGCGCCTGATAAAGACTGGCTAACGAAGCTTGCTGATGGACATCTCTGTCACCATCTGCAAACCCACTGCCCTCGAAATGGGCCTTTTAGATTCACTGATAGAAAAGGAGAGGCAGGATACCTTCTATTTCTTTTAATCCCTGTCCTAATTTAATACAGGATAATACAATCGGAGCTGAGGGACCACTCCACTGCACTCATCTGAACCTGGGCAATGCCGCAGGACCAGTCTGCCAACCTGTATCCTAACCTAAGACCTGCTATGGAGATGTAGATAAGGCTTTTCAGATCCTCCTGCATGACCTAGACTAACCTTTCTCCACCTGGAGCTCACTGAAGGTTCATGCATATGGACTGCATCTCATACATCCAATTATAACAGAGGGAATTATGGGAAAGGACATGCTGGATAGATACAGCCGACAGGACTCAGCACCCTGTCAATCATGTGTCAATCATGCCTGGGGAGACCCAGGGGAAAGAGCCTGGCACAGTATTTCATATTCTTAAACTCAACATCTTCAGGCCCTTGTGCCATTTGCATTTCTGCCAGTGTGAGCCTGTTCACGTCAAGCATCCTATTGCCTGATCAAACTTAGTTGCTTTTCATTACCATCACATACCATGTCCAGTTCTCAGTTTGTCATGCACAAGAACCCACAAACCCACCGTGCACAGAAACTTTCAGGCAAATAGGTGAAAGGTAGAGAGCTTTCCTGCATCTGCTGCTTCAGCTCAATAATCCTTCATATTTTGGAGCTACTGGCTGGGGTATACTCTTGCATATGAGCCTATGTAAAACAGCAACAACCCACCAGCAGCAGCAGCAGCAATACACACACACACACACACACACACACACACACACACGTGCACACACCCTCCCATTCCTGTGCTCTATCCCCTGCCCTGGTTTCTTCCATCACATTTACCACTTCTTATTTACTTGTCTATTTATTTCCCACAAAAAATGTGAGCTCTCGGAGGAGGGAAAATGTATCTGTTTCATTTGCCAGAAAATTCCTAATGCATAAGAGTGTTTGGGACATAGTCAATGCCCAGGAAATATTAACTGACTAAATGAATAATATATTAAGAGAAAAAAATCAAGAGACTAGGCAGTAGTTTTTAATATGCTTTTGTTTTTGTAAGGGGGAATGGAGTATCCACATAAATGTTTCTGTGTGCACGGGGTCTCTTTAAAAGCTATCAGCAGGACAGATCATGCCAGCTGCCTGCAGGAAGGTGTCCAGGAGACAGAATAGAAGAAAGCGCATTCACTGTGTTGTATTTGTAGATCATTAACTTTCTGAAATTATTTATTTACTTAGATTTTGTGAGACAAGGTCTCTGACTGACCTTGAACTCACTACATAGTCCAGGCTGTCCTTGAGTCCTGACGATCCTCCTGCCTCAGCCTCCCAAGCACTGGGATTACAGGTGTGCACCACCACATTGGATTGAAAACCAAAAATTTTAAAATTAAGAAATAGAAAATAAGCCCCTGTGTCATTTTGGTTGTTGTTGCTCTAAGACAAAGCCAGATGGGTGCACCTTAAGCGCCTTCATTATTCTTTTTGTAATGAAGGATTGCTGTTCTTTTTTTTTTTTTTTTTTTAGGTACGGGAAACCAAACTATGTCCTCGCACTTGTCAGGCAGGTGCTTGTGCCGCTGAGCTGCAGCCCTGGAGGCTTGTGATGATCAGTTGCTACTTCTAAATTTCACTGTTACAAAGGAGGCAACCTGGAGGTTTCCTTTTCACATGTCAAAACAAACAGAATGTCATAACAAAGACCCTTCACTTTGTAAATCTCCACAGTACAAAATATAACCAACACCCCATGTGAAACAAGTCTCCTGCAGTTAAATTGAGCTGCATTTGGTGACTGGCCTCAGGGCTTTCTCAGAAAACAGAGCACTGGAAAAGGGAGAATTTAATTACCTTCATTTAACATTTCTATGTTCTCATTGCTGAGATCACTCAGTCCCCCAGCCTGATGTCCATTTATTTATTAGCTAGGATGGGCCATCTTGGGGGTGGGAGGGGCAAAATGACACGGTCTCCTAAGACATAGGACAGCGCAGTGCTTCTAATTCACACAGTGGGAAAAGATCTGAGCTGGAAAATGAGCACCCGGGTTCTCCCGAGGAGCTGTGTGACCTTGGAGAGGTCACGCCCTCTCTCTGGCCTCCGTCATCGGGTCCCTGGAGTGCTGTCTCGGGTCCTCCCTCCCACTGCTCTGTTGCTCAAACACGGAACACCAAACACCGTACCCAGTGGCCTGCAGCAGCTGCGCGGAGGTAGCAGGGCCGCGGGGCTGCCGCTTTATGGTGGTTCCCATAGGTAAACAGGGCACTGCGCAGGAGGAACAGCAAACAGAAAAGCAACTGCCTTCATTTCCAGAAGTGACGCCAATAGCCCACACCTACTCCGGCTGTGGGGCAAGCAGGGGCCTGAAAACTGCGGGAAGCGTGGACAGAACATCCCACGCCGGATGTGGGAAGCTCGGCCTGCTCTGGTGAGACCCAGGGACGTCCTCAGGGCAGGGCTGTTCCCCAGCCCCATAGGACAGGGGCCCGGGGGTCCCAGGAGGCCGCTCCTTCCTGAGCACTCTTCGAGGACAGGCTTCCCAGAATGCCTCCGCCCTGCCTGCTGAACCCGAAGCAGACCCTGGGAGAAGGGCCCGATGGCCACCGCTTCCGCTCTTCCTGCCGGCCAGTGCGAATGGAGGCCTCCTCCCGGCGGACTCTGCAGATCTGCAGTTAGGTCCGGGGTTAGTAACAACTGTGAAGGCGCAGCGATCGCATTGCACCTGTCCAACGTACATACTTAATGAGAATAATGTTCTTGCTTATTCAGTTTCCGTCAGCAGTTAAGACTTCATTCATTCATTTATTCGGACCATTTCTTCCTTTGGATTCTCACGCATGGTTTGGCAGTGCAAGAACTCTGTATCATTAACAAATTCAATAAAAAGTAAATACTAAAAAAGAAAAAAGGAGTTGGGAATTTCTCTGCCCACAAACTGTATGACAGACCTGCTCAGCAGAAGTCTGTCCACTTTCAGCTTTTTCAGTTTTTAAAAATTTAAACAAAATTCCTTTCTAAATACTTTTCCTTTTGGGGCACCCTTCCTTCGGGGCACCACTGCCGTGTTATCCAAATTGATGCCCACTGCACTTGCCTTCATTCCCAGTGATCCAAGTTTTAATAAAACAAAGTTGCTTTTCTTCGTCTAAAACATTCAAAATTATTACTTGAAACTGAATGACTTTCTTGTTTTGGGGGATTTGTTTTTTGATTAGGTTTTCTTCTTTTGTTTTCTCTTGTTTAGTGACAGGGTCTTACCATGATCCCCAAAGCTAACCTTGAACTCGAGATTCTCTATGTCTTAGCCCCTCTAGCCACTGGAATTATAGGGATGCACCACTGTGCTTTTTTTTTTTTTTTTTTTTTGTCATACTTGGGATTGAATCCCTTTTCTCTTATTTTAATTTGAGAGCAATTCACACTTTGCCCACACTGGGCTAAAATTTGTAATCCCTCTGCCTCAGCCTCCCAGGATGCTGGGATTACAGGGATGCCCCACTGAATGACTTTTTAATTAAATTTTACTCAAAATTCTTACAAAAATGAAAATTCACATCTGAGGTTTAAATGTGTACTTACTAAGCAAACAAAGACTCTGCATCACACCTGAAGTATTTTTACAAGTATATATGTATAATTATAAGAAAAATATGAAGCACTCAAGAGGCTGAGGCAGGAGAGTTGCCATGAGCTTGAGGCCAGCCTGGACTACACAGTGAGTTCCAGGCCAGCCTGCACTACAGAGTGAGACCCTGTCTCAAAAAATCAGAAAGAGCTAGGCATGGTGGCATACACCTGTAATCCCAGCACTCAGGACACTGAGGCAGGAGGATCATTGCAAGTTCCAGGCCAGCCTGGGCTACAAAGTGAGCTCAAGGCCAACCTGAACTGCATAGCGAGACCCTGTCTCAAAAAGGCAAAACAAAACAAAACAAAAAAACAAAACAAACAATATGAATTCTTTCATAGTAATGCACTCCTTAGTCACATAGTGGCTCAGCACACCTTCTGGGGTTCCGCCCTTTGCCATTAGATTTCTGGCTTCCTGCCTTGAAGAGACAGACTGTTTCCCCCACTCCTTGGACCTGGGAATCCCTTAAGGCTTGATTTCCTCAATAGAATGAAAAGGAAGTAATACTGTAGAACTCCCAAGGCTAGGCCTTTAAGGACCCACGGAGCAGTTGCTTTTGACACATTTCTGCCACTACAAGGAAAAACTAGCCTTGTGGACTAAAAGTCACTAGTGGGAGAGAAACAAGGTATCCCAGCCAACAGCCGGCGTAGCCGACAAGCATGTGAACAAAACTACCTTGGACCATCCATCCCAGTTTATGCAGCTGCATAAAGGACCCCAAAGGATCAACAGAGAAATCTCCTGGCTGAGCCCAGCCCAGGACTATGAGCAAATGGGCTTGTTGTCTTAAGTCATCAAGTGTCAGTGTGGTTTGTCACCATTGGTGCAGATACCATGTGCAACTGTTCTGAACACTGTGCTAACTCACAAATGTCTCAGGAACTGAAAATCAGTAACAAGAGAAGAAAATAGGACCTTGGCACTATTGAGATACAACATTTAGTTATACCCAGAGCTGGTGAATTCCCCTCCCTGAGAACAGCGACACACCTGTCTGTCTCGAAGGTCGGCAGGGGCACGCTTCGCAGCATCTGGACTCAGCAGCCTCTTGTATTGAGTCGCTTGCATGGGGCAGAAGTGTGGTGCTTTCTCGTGTCAATCATGTACATTGGTGTTGACGGTTCCCCAGCACTTAGAGGAGTGCCACGTTCATAGTCCTTCTACGTGCTGAGAATCCAGCAAAGAACAAAGCCAGGTCTGTTTGTGGAGTTCATATCTTCTTTTTTCTGTCTTTTTGAGACAGAGTTTTGCTCTGCAGTTCAGGCTGGCCTTGAGCTCACTTTGTAGCCCAGGCTGGCCTCAAATTCCTAATAATCCTCTTTCCTCAGCCTCCAGAGTGCTGGGATTACAGGCGTGCCTAACCACACTCTGCTGGAGTTTACATCTTAATGGAAGAGGACAGATCATAAACAGACAACAGTATGTCCGAAGGTAGTAAATCCCATAGAGGATAATTATGGTGGGTCAGGAGACAGAGGCTGGAAGCTTGTAAAGGAAGGAACTTGGTGGACATCAGGACATACCGACAGGGGAAACATTGAATGAATGCAAAGGCCCTCAGAGAACGTGCTTGGTGTGGTCTCTTGAACATCAAGGAGGCCAGAACGGGCAGGGATGAAGCAGAAGGGGAGGTCAGAGGGAGAACAGTAGGGTTGGGGTGTGGGTGTTGACCACACACATAAGCCTTGCAGCCCTGCCTCTGGGTTCTTACCCTGAGCCAGACAGGAGCCACTGGAGGTTTCTAAGTTGAGGAATTATGTGATCCAACAGGCTGTTTTGTTTTTGAGACAGAATCTCCCTATGTATTGCAGGTTGGTCTTGAACTATGCGTCCTAGGTTGGCCTCAAACTTGATACAATTCTCTTAGCCTCCTGAGTGCTGGGTTCCCAGGTGTGCATAGCACACCTAGCTTCCAACAGGCTTTTAAAGGGCCCTTCTGCCAGGCATGGTGGCACATGCCTGTAATCCCAGCACTCGAGGGGCTGAGGCAGGAGGATCATCGCAAGTTTGAAGCCAGCCTGGGCTACAAAGTGAGCTCAAGGCCAACGTGAACTGCATAGCGAGACCCTGTCTCAAAAAGCCAAAAATAAAACAGGGGGACCTTCTGACTGCAGTGAGAAGCAGAGTTTGGGGGGCAACAGGGGAAGCAGGAGGCATAAAGAGGCAGATGCTTACACCCCGGGGGAAGCAAGAGATGGGGAGCTGGCCCAGTAGGCTGGGGGTGGGGCTGCAGGATGTCCTAATAGAACTGAGTGTGGGGTGCATGCGGGAGCCAGATGGCCATTAAGTAGCATTGATGAGTAAAGCTAGTTCCAGATTAATGGGAGTAAGCACAGCTCCATTTTTACTCAAATAAACATCAGAGGAGCACTCCCTCCCTGTGTGTGGGACCCTGTGGGGGTATGTGAGGGTATGAGGCGGCTGGGGCTGTCGTGACAAACTACCACAGGCTGGAGCCAGCTTCAGACGAAATGTACTTTTCTCCGTTCTCGAGCCAAGAGTCGAGAGGGAGACACAGTCCAGCTGCTTTCCGAGGTGGCCTCTCATCCTGATGGGAGGCAGCTGCCTTCCCACGGTGTCCTCAGGTGGCCTCTGCCCTGCGTCGCGGGGTGAAGGAGGAAGCGCCTGCTTCTTCCTTGCATCAGGACTTCTGTGCTTAGGACCTGGCCACGCTCTCACAGCTCCACGTAACCTTTTTATTTCCCTGTTGACTCTGTCTCCAAATGTAGTCACATCGGAGGTGAGAACCTCACCCTATGAATGTGCGGGACACAGTTCAGTCCATAGCAGTCAGAGTAGGGAAGGGAGACCCGCTTAGTGTGTACTGATGGCCTGAGGGGCTGCAGTCCAAGCAAGGTTCATTTCCTTTTCCTTTGAACGGTCCCCGAGCTGCAATGAACACAACTGATCTGCAAGGAATGGGAAGCCACCAGGCCCAGAATCCAGCCCTGCACACACTTTCAAGGCCGTCATGGGCTCTGAGCTCCTGGTCCTGGCCCCTGGTCCCCTCAAGGCCTCGGCACAGGAGCAGGGAAGGCCAGCACTGGGGAGGAGCACAGGGCGGAGGGAGAGGAAGCAGGCGTGACGCCCACTCTGCAGCAAGTGTGGGGCAGCTGTGACTGCAGCCCCTCCGCAGCCCTGGCAGGCAACTCAAGGGAGAAGGTCTGAGATGGAGGGCTTGGAAGGGGGCCAAGGGGCCCCCGGGTCAGTGCGGGCAGCAGAACAGCTCCTTCCCTTCGTCCTTGTGTGGGAGGAGTGTCACCAGGGGACACAGAGGCCATTCTCCAGGCTAAAGGGCACCTGAGTTAGGCTACCCTGAGGCTCCGAGCAGCCCAAGGGAGTCAGCACATCTGCCAAACAAGGATCCCAAGAATCCAGCAATCTCCCAAATCCAACGATTTATTGAGCATTTATCACATCCACAGCAAGACAGAGGGAACCTCACCCGTGGCATAAACTGGAAGCTGGAGGTGACCGCAACGCACAGGATCCTTCTTCCCCCAGCCAGCGCGCCCTGAGAACAGGGGCAGGGCTGGACCCCAGCAATGAGTGCGAGAACTTGCAGCTGTGATGAGGAGA